>CAUYQU010101450.1:0-227095 GCA_963574635.1 Cheracebus regulus | reverse complement strand
AAAAAAAAGAAAGAAAAAAGACAAGAGAAGAGAAGAGGAGAAAGAAAGAATGAAAGAAAGAATAAAAGAAAGAAAAAGGAGAGAGGGAGAGAGGGAGGGAGGGAGGGAGAGAGGGAGGGAGGGAAGGAGGGAGGGAGGAAGGAAGGAGGGAGGGAGAGAGGGAGGGAGGGAGAGAGGGAGGGAGGGAGAGAGGGAGGGAGGGAGGAAGGAAGACAACTCACAAAGAGAGGCCCTGGGTTCAGGGGGTTGCTCTGGTGAATTCTATCTAAATTTTTAAAAATTAATATCAATTTTTCAAACTCTTTTTAAAAAATATTAGAAGAGCAACTATTTCTGATGTCAGTATTACAGTGATACTAAAATCAGGCAAAGACATTATAAGAAAGCTACTGACCAATATATATTATTAGTATAGACATAAACATTCTCAAGAAAATACTAGCAAACCAAATCCATCAACATTAAAAAAAGATTATATAGCATGTACAAGTGCAGTGTATCCCAGAACTGCAAGATTGGTTTAAAACCCAGAAATTAATTAATATAATACACAATAGCAATATAACAAAATATTTTTTTAAAACATATTACCTCTATAGATTCTGGAAAAAAAATTCACAAAATCCAATAGCCTTTCATAATAAAACACTCAGTGAACTAGAATAGAAGGGAACTTCCTCAGCCTGAGAAAGTATATCTATGAAAATTCATAAATAACATCATGCATAATGGTAAGAGAATGAATGTTTTCACTCTAAGATTAAGAAAAAGAAAAAGATATGTACTCTTCTATCTAACATTATAGTAAAGATTCCAGCCAGGCAATGAAGCAAGAAGATTAAATACTAGACATCTAAATTTGAAAGGAAAAAGTAACATCATTTCTACTTACACATAACATTCACTATTTATCTATCTATGTATATATTTTTCATAAACAAGTACGTGAAAACCCAATGAATCAACTAAAATCTATTAGAACTAATAAAAGATTTTGACAAGATGGTAGAATATAAAATCAATAAATCAAAATCAATTGTTTTTAACATATAATGAACAATCCTACAATTAAAATTAATAATTCCATTTGTAAGAGCATGAAAAAAACCTAAATACCTAGAAATAAATTTATTAAAGAAGTCTAAAAACTATACACAGACAAAAATCAAACATTAATCAAAAAAATTTAAAAGATCTAAATAAACGGAAAGACATTCATGTTCATGAATCAGAAGACTTAATATTATTTAGATAGTAATATTTCCCAATTAATTTGCATATTGTACCCAACTTCTTTCTGAATTCCAGTCCATTTCTATGTAGAAATTTACCAGGTGACCCTCAAATTCATATAGAAACTGAAGAACTCAGATTAATCCAAACAATCTTAACAAAGAAGAAAAAATTGGAGGATTCACACTTTCTAATTTCAAAATCTACTATGAAGAGACAGTAATCAACATTGTATGGTTCTAGCATAGGATAAACATACGGATCAATGGAATAGAATTGAGAATTCAGAAGTAACCCCATAATATTCACAGTCAATTGATTTTCAATAATGGTGCCAAACTATTCAATAAAAAATAAATAGTATGTTTAAGAAACAGCTCTGAGCCATCTGGATATGCACATGGAAAATAATAATTTTCATTCTTACCCCACTTTGTATACAAAAATTAACTCAAAGTGGATCAATATCCTAAATAGAAAAGCTAAGGTTATACAATGTTAGAAGAAAGCATAGAAGTAAGTTCTCATGACCTTTAATTTAGCAGTGGGTTCTTAGACACGACACCAAAGCACAAGGAAAAACAGAAAAGAAAAAAAAAATTAGATAAATTGGATTTCTTCAAACATAAAGAAAAAACTTTTGCTTTAAAGGACACTATTAAGAAAGTGAATAACAACCCACAGAACAGAAAAACAGCGTTTGCAAATTAAAGCATGTAACTGATAAGAATCTAGCAGTAGAATATGTAAAGAACTCCTACAAATCAGTTATTAAAAAGACGAACAACCCAATTAAAGTCAGCAAAAGTTCTCCATAGACACTTCTCTAAAAAAATATACAAATTACCAATAAATACATGAAAATATGCTCAACATCACCAGTCATCAAGGAAATACAAGAGAAACTCACAATGAGATTCCACTTCATACCTACTAGGATGGCTCTAATAAAATAGATGGATAATAACCAGTGTTGGCTAGTATGCAGAGAAATTAGATCCCTCCTCAATTGCTGGTGGAAATGCAAAATTGTGTAGTCATTCTGGAAGAGCCTGACAGTGCCTCAAAAAGTTACACATAAAGCTTCCATTTGACTCAGCAATTCCACCCCCAGGTATACACCCAAGAGAAATTAAAACATACATCTACACAAAAATTTGTAAATAGCTTCTACCAGCATTATTTATAATAACCAGAAGATAAAAACAATCTATAGGTCCCTCAATCCATGAACTGATGAACATAATATGGTATATCCATGAAATTAAATATTGTTCAGCCATAAAAAGTAATGAAGTCCTGATAAATACTACAACATTCATGAACCTTTAAAAATGTATACTAAGTGAAAGAAGTTAATCACACCAATAATTTCACACAAAGAAGCCAATATGTGAAAAAAGACCACACATTGTTTGATTCCATTTATATAAAATGTCTTGAATAGGCAAATCTATAGAAACAAGGTGTATTAATGGTTGCCTAGGACTGAGGCAGTTGGGGAAGGAGGAAGAGAAGGATAGAAATTCACTACACTTGGGTTGGGATTTTTTTCACAGCGGTGACAAAGATGGTCTAAAATTGACTAATATGATGGTTTCAGAATTTTGTGAATATACTAAAGAAACTGAATTATTTATTTAAATGTGTTAATTGTATGGCATATAAATTATACCCCAGTAAATATTTTATTAAAATACATACAACTTAACTTTTTGCCAAAACTTTTCTTCTTTGATCTATATTTGAATTTCTAGGAGAGATATAAAATTATCAATTTCTCAAAAGAGAAAAATGTTATTATTTTCACCTAGACATGGAACTAGTTGTATTTACTGCCAAAAGATGTTAAATATTTAAGACATTTTCCTGTTGATTTTTAAGTTCAATATTGTGAATATAGTTTACATTTGTGACCAAAGTATTCACCCGCCACCCCGTTTTTTGTCACTCAGTGAGACCTACACATAAATACTAAGCCGACTGAAGATACAATTCTAAATTAGGTAGCTGATTATTTATTTTCGGTGAAGCCTAAATGAATACAACACGAAGAAAGAATTACAACTATTTTACACAGAATCTATCAAAGTTTCATTGGATAATTAAGAGTTTGTCTATACCATTGTGGGAAAAGCTGATTAAAAGAATCATGGAAAATTAGAGTTTGGAGAAACTCTAGGAATCATCTAGTCCAAATGATTAATTTTGGATAATGAAACCTAGAAAGGGGGAATTTTCTGCTCAAGGTCACGGGGGCAAAACTGTGCCACATTTTCAGACTTATTTTTTCTGAGCTAGTTACATAGCTACAGACAAGAGATCAAAATTATGTTGATTAAAAAGCCAGCTTTTGTGAAAGGACTGTAGACTATCTCAACATGCAGAAAATCTACCTTCAAATAAAAATCCTTTGTACCTTTAAAGTATTGATCCAGTATTAACAGAGGCTAAGTAATTAAGATGTGATGATGCTCGACATAGGGTATTTCAATTAATATCCATGCAGAGGAAATAGAAAGGAAAAGAAACCTTGTCTGAGTGACTCTGGCACAGGAGACAGTTGAAAGGGAACCTGGAATGTTTATAAAAACTATGAATTCAGCAAGGAGGAGGAAGAGAAACTCAAAGAAGCTGACCAGAACTTGATTCTAAATGATTCTGATTATAAAAAGGCCACTCTTAGACTGATGAAAAAGCTGCTTTCCTGAAACTTTAGACCATTAATTCTAGTCTTTTTCTCTGGATCAGCTTAGAATCAGTTTGCTTCATCTTCCACAGAACAGCTTTTGATATCTAAATAAAATTTTGATATATTCCTTTAATGATCTTTTCTCTGATTCAATCATCCTCAGATCTGTCAGTAAATTCTTAAGTAACAACGCTCTCAGAACATCCAAGCCTGAGCCATGTTTCTGTGAGGCTCTCATCTGATATCATGATCTACAGGTGTTCAGAGCAAATTTTAGCCAAAATATTCCACCCTCTAGTTAGTTAAATTTTACCTTCATGTTTTTTTACCATCTCTGTAATAGTATATTAAGTAATATTATTATAATACCTGTATAATTACTTAATATTTTTAATTCATTTCACTTTTTCTACTACGTAGTGATATAAATAAACTCAATCATGATTTTGATGGGCTTATTGTGTTTTTTTTTAGTAAAGAGAGTAAAAAATACAAGAAGACTAAATGTATTGTTGATGTATAATCTAAAATCAATTTATATATCAGCAGCTTATTTCATTCTCTGCTTTTGGAAGGTCCAGTCCACTGAAAGTTCCTCTGAGATTATTCTCCATCCTCCCATTTTATATAAGCTTATTAAAATGACTTAGAATAAACTGCTCATATTTGTTAACTGGATTATTGGCAGTAACAATGATCCATTCAGTTTGAATTATCTCGGGAATAACATACTATGTATCTGGAGGTTGTGTGCTGTAGCCCACATGACAGAAATGACAAAAAATGGGGAAAAAGAGAATCTAGAGACAGTGAGTTCTGTCTCTAGACAGTAGCGCAGGACCTTATAACTGTGATGTTATTCACAGTACCCTAAACGCTGACCACTGTTCTTGGCATATAATCCATGCCTACTTCACATTTAGTTTCACCATTAACTCACACTCCAATAAGGTAAATATCATTTTTTTAGACACTTTACTTATTTGTTACTTATATACATAACTAACAAGTGCCAGACTAGACTCAGCATCAGCTGTGTCTGACTCCAAAGCTCTTAGTCCCTCCCTAGATACAAAAAGTGTCCAAGTCCAGCCTTTGTCTACATGGATTAAAAACAGGCCTAATCCTTTTTCCTATTGGCCACAGAGAGACACCAGTGGATTCACAGTAGTAGCCTGGAGAAACTTTGAGCCCAGGCATCAGTCGGCTCATCCACCATTTCTGTTGCATGAGAAAGACTATGATTCTACTTAAAATTGTGATTCCTTGCAGTTAATGGCAAACTCAAGTTTGATGAGAAATAGACTGGTTCAGCACAGTGAAATAGAAACATGGTTTTCATCTTCACTGAGTGAACTTTAAAAAAATTCAATTTCCAACTCAACAGTATAAATTTATAATTGGCACAAACTACTAATTAATTTAAGCAGTGTCATGTGGTTGTTTGAACAAATTAAAGTATGCATACTAGTGAGAAGGGAAGAGAGGAAGAACGAAATGTTAGAGGGAAGGTACTGGAGGAAGGCTAAAAGCAGGAGACTAGACAAAATCACTTGTGAAGGACCCCTCAACAACCGAAGCCTCACTGTCTTCCTCCTGGAAGCTCTGCACGTTTATAGGGCTGCCCAGACACCACCAGCTTTTTATTCCTGAGTTTATGATCACATTATAGTGTGACTATAATTGATGCTTGTATAGCACTTCAGGGTTTCAAGATATTTTCATGACATATGATCCTCAGGGTAATCCTGTGACACAAGAAGAACAAGAATTATGTTCTTTGCTTTTAGATGTAAAACCAGAGTCTTAGACCAAGTCTCTCTCTCTCTCTCTCTCTCTCACACACACACACACACACACACATGCACACACACACACACACACATAAAAGTGGTAAGTCCAGAAGAAAAATAACTCAAACAGGCTCAGACTCTAGATTCACTCTTCTTAATATTTCACCATGCAAACTTCTCTGCTTTAAGGAATTATTTAGGTACTAGTAATTTATTCAGACATCAACAAATATGAATAAGGAAGTACAATGTTCCAAGGTAGCAAAAAGGACAAAATTGTTGTTCCATTACATGCTAGTGTGAAGAAAGAAACAATAAACAAAAGGTCAAGTAAATATGTAATAAGTCAGAAGTGATTAGTATCATGAAGGAAAAGGAAAAAGCCCAGGTAAGGGTGATAAGGAAAGCAGGGGGCTGGAGTAAGGTGCCATTTTATATATTTAGAAATAGAATATTTTTACATATTGATGGAATTCCACCCATTTAATATCAATTGAGGAAAGAATATAGAGATGTCATCTTTAAGTATTACTTGGATAGTGAAACAAATTCGCACAGACTGCGTAGAATCAGGGATTACTGAAATCCTTATGTCCTGGTATATGCAAAAGGGGTGTATATTCAGAGTGAACCGTAGTTCAGATTCTGAACAAATCCTAACTCAGTCCTCCAGAAAAACCCACTGCCTACCCTGTACTTTATTCATTAAGCCTCGAAGACTGCATTAAAGATATGGGATATCCCTGGAAATGAAGACTATGTCTAGACAGAGCTTCCAGAGGAAAATAAATTGTACCTAAAAGAAATACTTGTCATAAGAACAGTAGATGTGGGATTCTAGAATACACTGAGGTTTACATTACTATCATGGCTCAGTGTATCATTTGTCACTTTTCAGGGGAAGGCACGTGTCAAGGGGGTGACAGATTAAGGGCCTGGTGAAAGCCCTCCAGCTGACCAATCTCATTATCTTCAGCCCACTGGTAGCCATCCATCAGTGTTCTAAAGCAGGCACCTTGGAGCCTCTGAGATGGCTCATTCAGATCCCTTTTTTTTGGTCATCCTAGAGCAAGTCATGTTGAAGTCTTCATATTCTCAAAAAAGAAGTAGAGAGGCTATTTATAAGCCCTCCTGATATATCATAAAAATTCAAGAAATTATCCCTAATGTGGACAAAAGAAAGGAAAAGAGCCTACTTAACTCATAAGTCCCTACGATGTACTAAATCTTCATCTAGCTATTTTTCATGGACCTCCTCTGTCTTATCTTGCTTTACTACTGTGTATTCCTCCTAATTTGTATTAACCAGGGCAATTTACCTTTTAGAACAGAGATGGCAAACAAATGTGGCTATTTTTACTGTTGATGTTGGTCAATTAATCATGCCTACCTGTATACCAATTGAAAGAGCACCGGGACTCTTTCTGTTCATTGGACAATAGTGCCATGATTGATTAGCAATGTCGGCCTTGGCCTCAGGAGATAAAAACTTCAGAACTAGTTCTGTCATTTAGAAAAGGGCTAGAGGAACAACAACAAAAAATTGCAGATACTTAGGTAGTTTTCAAAGTTCTCAGAAGTATATCAGCAATGTCATTTTGAATCTCAAATCTGGTTAAAGATTCAGCATAGACTAAAACTTAAGTATCATGCATTTGAGGCATTAAAATAACAACTCATGAGTCTTTTGGGTCAGATAGTCATGAGTTCGCATTCCAATTTTGTGACTTATCTTTGGATAACTTATCCTTTGTACTACTTAATGTATTCACAAACTACAACTAATAATAATGAAAATATTCACCTTGCACTGACGTTAAGATTAAATGAGTTCATGGAAATAAAAGTGAAGTGTGCAGACAGCACCAGGCGGAGGGTAGGAGGCTCAATAAATGCTAGCTATTATTATGCTTAATCATAATTTAAGGCAAAATAGACCATTCTCTTTTCTTGATTTTAAAGCAATGTTTACAACTTTACTATGGAATTATTGCATTGTAGCATAGGTGTTTTTGTTGTTGTTGTTGCTGTTGTTGTTTTCTCATTTGTCTGTCTTTCAGTGTCTGCTCTGCAGGAACAGAAACTAGGTCTATTCATCACTGACTTCCAGATATAATTCAATGCCTAGTATATAGTAGGTGGGAAAAGGTGTTGCTGAATGGATGAAAGAAGAAAACAAAAACTAGAAAAAACACTTGAACACACCTATATTCAAGTGCATGTTCCTCATTTGCTAGAAAGTTTAATTTAAAAATTGTAATTGCGAAATCTAAATAATTTTTTTTTTATTTTTTATAAAGACGGGGTTTCACCATGTTGGCCAGGGTGGTCTTGAACTCCTGACCTCAGGTGATCCACCCGCCTTGGCCTCCCAAAGTGCTGGGATTAGAGGTGTGAGCCACGGCGCCCGGCCAAAATCTAAAGAATTTTTTACTGGGTTTCTTCCTTTCTTTGTGCCTATTCTAGCTTTGGCTAGGCAATCAAAGAATGATGCCACAGAGGAGAAAACTGAAGCAGAGTGACAAATGTTTGGTAGCCCCTGTTTCTACATCCCATTTTTTTTTTGTCATATTGAACTGTAAGCCATACCCTAATTATGGATCCCATATGCTCCTTATTCTCTTTGCCAGGCCCACTTTCAGTGTTCTGTCACAATGTTTTATATTTACATCTATAATTGCCACATTATAAGCTTTACTTTTTAATTTTGAAAACATGGTCATCATAGACATTTAGCAAAGACCAGGGCCCAGCTCGTCCAAATACTCTCTAAAATCTGAAGCAGAGCCTATTCTGCCTGAGACTTTGGGTCACGGGTCCCAAACATTTCTAAGAATCTTCTACACATTTTATGTCTATACAGGCATCATTTTCCTCTTCTGTTAAATGTTTATTTGTTTGTTTTGCTTCTAGGTTCACATTATTTGGCTGGGTCACCTTCATGACTCCTTATCAGTATAATCCTCTTTATTTTTGTAAGACATTGACTCATCTTACTTTATTCGTTCACCTTATACTCATGTCATTATCTTGGATTATTTAAATGCCCATTTGGGTGGCCCATTCAATTCCCTGATGTCTCAATTCCTTGACATCTTCATCTTCCATGTATTTCTTTTCCTTATCCTTCCAGTTACCAATTCTCATGTGCACATCTTAGATATTGTCTATCCTTTGGAGTGCTGCCATTTCTTGATATTAAGTTCAGACACCCAAATCTGCTCAGTCGTCTATCGTTCAGGTTCTTCCAATTATTTCTAAAACATTTAGTGTTTGTTATTTATTGGGTCTCCAGTTATTTGATTCATCCTTATTAAGTAAGCCTCTTTGTTTCTTCACTCTGCTTCTTATTTTGCGAACAATTCAAGGTCTGACACTTCTCCCATTTTTACCAGTTCCCTAAGATCGTGTGTTACTAGTGCCTTTGCACCACAGAAGTCTGGCCAAAGCCCATATCTGAATGAACATAGCTGCTTTATGTGTTCACTTTTGTATATAGGTCGCTACATACTGCTGGATAAAATTCCACAATTCAACAGATAGGCATTTATAAATGTATGGTCTCCAGTAACAGCTGGAATGTGTCAGTTTGCTCTTCCATTACCTATAAAATTTTTTTGAAACCTCCTATTTTCCTCAGACTCATTTTCTTCCCCTTCTCATGCAACATACAGCTTTGGCTTTTGTTTCATGGAGAGTGAAAAAAAAAAATTCCATTGGAAGAGATAATTTAACTTCTCAACTCAACTCCTGTACCAACACTTACTTTTCCTCCTTTATTTCTCTGACAAAGAGAACTAAAGCCAATAAATCCATCTGTATTCTGGATCCTGTCAACTCCAATAAACTGCAAGATTTTATTCCTTTAGTAATCCTTTCTCTTGTCTTCAATTTATCAGCTATTACTGGATTTTTCTCTTGTGCTGCAATCTCTTCCATCCTTTAACAAAAACAAAAACACCCAAAAACCTTTTGCTATCCATCTCTTCCTTCACGTGTCCCCACTTCACTTTTCTTCTCTCCTTCATATAATTATATTAAAAGAATTGTCTATACTTGTTGCCTATCATTTCTTCACCTTACACTTACTTCTTAAACAATTATGTTTTAGTCCTCACCCTTACATTTCCAATGATAATGCCTTCAACAAGATCACTGAGGACTTATGCTTAGAAAAGCCTAATGCTTGAAGTCCTAAGTGTATTTATTTCACAAAGCAATGCATATTTTTCATAGCTACTTACCTGTTGAAATATTCTTTATTCCTTCTCTTTAATGATGCAAGATTTTATTTGTTTTCTGTTTACTGCTCTGAGCATGCCTATTTTCTCTCTCTTGTGAGATCCACTTTCTCAATCAATATTGATATGCTCATGTTTCTTGATGTTTTAGTCCTGATCCTTCAAGGAGCAGAAGCCAAGACAATACTAAACATGCAAATACAAAATGTATTATGGGAAGGTCTATGAATGAAACTTAGGAGAGAGTCATGGAACGCACATCTCTGAATTAATTTCTGAGTAAAGAAAAGAGGAAGAAAAGAAAAGAAGAAAGAAAGGTTGAGTGGAAGTGTTCTAGATTGTAGTACAATTCTAAGAAAAGCTTAAGGCCATTTGAGAGTCCTCAAATGAAAGTTCCCTGTCAACAGAGCCCCACATCTCCCACGAACAGGCCTGCCTTACTATTCCTGCCACTATCAGTCATTTTCTGGAGCAGCTCAAGGGAAGTGTGGCCCTGATATTAGAGCACACCTGCTGGGCCTCCCCACCCCCCACCCCATCTCCCTGCAGGCAGAGATCTGAGGCTGTATTTCCATGGCTGCCACACTAGAGGATCACAGTCAGTCCTCATTCATTTTTGACTCTACAACACAATGTAGACAATTAAAATAGGGTGACAATTTATAAAATGTGGGTGGCTACTTTACATTAGTCATAAAATCTGAAGTTGGTCACATGAAAAGTAGAGAGAACAGTATGCCAGAAAGAGTATAGAGTTACAAAACCCATACAGCAAGTGGATCCTAATAGTGCAAGAAAAGAGAAAGCAGCTAACTTGTGTAGATCATTGTGAGTTAGCAAAAGAGAAGTAAAGGATACAGTCAGGGGAGAAGGCAGATATCAGACATCAATGGCTTTGTGAACTAGAGTAAAAAGTTTGTATTTTATTCTGGATATCATATGAGAAGCTACTTAGGACTTTTAATTAGGAAGAAATATAGCTGAGATTTACATTTTTAAACTATCTTTTAAGATGGGAAACAATATTTAAGACTGTGGGACTAATTGATACACACAATAGAATAATACACAATTGTCCAAAAAAATGGATAAGGAAGCTCTATATGCACTGATATAAAATTATCACAGTACAATGCGAAATCAAAATGCAACATGCAGAAAGGTTCAAATCATATAATATCATAAGTGTAAAATATGAACATGGATATCTTACTCTCTAAAAAGTTGCACTAGAAAGTAGTAGCAATGGCTGTCTTTGATAGGGTGCTTGGAAATTTGGGTGAGAGGGGCTGAAGGAAGACTCACTTTTTATTGTGCCAACAGTATTACATTTTGGATTTTGAAATATTATTCATAGATAGCAAATAAACTGAATTAAAATTAAACATAATAGATGAATAAATTACCATCCAACTGGAGGACCAAATCACTATCTCCAATCCAGAATTGCCACTTAAGCTCCAGACATGTTTCTTCAACTGACTACTGAGTATCCACACTTGAAAGGATTTCACTAAGCTTGACATGACCAAAACTGAAATCACCACTACACTTGACATGACCAAACCTGAAATCATCACCTCCCTTTCATCCTTCGAATTTTGGCTTAAAAATTATTTGTTCTGAGACTTCTTCTCCAGCCTGCCATATATTCCCCGTCCTCTGAGATTTTATGCTGCTGACTCTCTCTACACAGTATCAACCCTACCTACCTGTTAACCACAGCATCCTCACTATCCAATACAGAATATTGCTCAAGGAACATCTGTGATTTAGTAAAGACAGTCCTTCACATGAATTACCTCCTAAGATGTCTAACACATCATTAATGGAACTAAAATACCACCTAGAGAAGCACTTTTGTAGGTTTGCTATCTATTGTGGAAGGTAGTAATATAATATTTCCTTTCATTTATTCTTAAACTGCTTCTTTCGATTTTATAATCTGCTTTCTAATTCCAGTCTTCTGAGATTTTATGAACAAGCTATAATTACTGTTTCCATAATATCAATTATTTTACCATTGCAAAGTAAAAGATTAATATTGAGAAGTGATGTGATTTAAGACACAGGGGATAGATATCAATTTAATATGGCTAAGAAGAAATTTTCTTTCCTGGTTTAAACCGTAAGCAATTGACTGACTAACCTATTGAATAGACAGGCAGATGGATGGATATATAGATAGATAGATAGACACATAAATACATAGATACATAGATATACAGACAGAACATAAGCAATATGCAGAATCAGCTGAACCAGCAATCAAGAAAGGAAAATTCTCAAGTGCATAGTAAAAGAAACTAAGAGGAAACAGTTGGAGCAATGAACAGCTGAAGCTGAGGCTCTTGATGAACTTCCTGCTAATGGTGGGGATAAAACCACAGATTTCTGCATAAAGGGAACTGAAAGTACTAAGCAGCACAAAGTTGGCTTTTACAAAAGATTACTCCACACCTGAAACATGACTTACAAACAAACAAAACCATTTAGTCAGGGGCATAGATAAGAGGCAAAGAAATTTAACGTCTTACAGGAACTATGTGTGCATGAGGAATTTCCTGCAAACAACACAGAGGTGAGGGTTATATCATACGTGTTTTTGAAATCCAACTTGTTACTTCCCAGAAGATAACATCCTTAAACAGATATCTTCCCTAGCAGACAAAATGGTACAAACATTAGCCTAGGATTTGAAAATCCATGAGTTCCTCTCTGTTCTTCCTAACCTCCCACCCAACAGATGTGAGACTACCACAGAAACACACGAAGCTAGAACTGAGTTTACAAAATTTCATAGCCACGAGTTAAACAACTACCATGAGGAGGAGTCACAAAGAGATGAGAACATGAATTCCAAAACTAAGAAGAAAGAACAATATAAAAGTGCTTTTAAATAGGCATAATTAAAACATTCAAATTTATTTTATAAAGCAGGGACAGGAAGCAGGAAAACAAAGCAAAAACAAGCAATTGATTTTAAGAGCTAAATCAAATTTCAAGCTAAGAAATACAGAGATATTTAAAAAACAGAAACACTTGTGTGGTCAATTTGAATGGTAGACTGGATACAGCTCAAGGCTGAATTAATGAATTATTAAATTGATCTATGAAAATCATCTAAAACATTTTCCTTATAAAATTTACCAAAAGTCAACTCTATTTTCAATTTTAATCATCTCATTTGATAGAATTATAACCTTGGGCATATAATCTCTTATGGTTTCTTCTTTTTTCAAACAAAATCTCTAAAATTAGAACAATAGACAAATCTCAGTGAATCATTTGATAATGAGATGAGGGTTATGACTGTCACATTCAAAGTGCACACATATACAACATTATCATCAATATTGTTGCTAATAGTTTTATCATACCCTTCACCCAGTTCCTTATGCTTCTCTAGATCTCCTCTAGAACTAATATCTTTTTAGTGTTTAGTCTTTAGAGGTAATGCCTAGAATTTATGTCTTTAATTTTTGAAGAATACAGATAGACTAGATTTTGTTTTGAGAAAATTATTTGCCTAACTCCAATATGTTTTTGATCCTTTTAGGAATATTTAGAGAAAATGCTAAAATGGTTTTCACTGTTTTTGTTCCCAGAGTAGTTTACTGCTTTTTGAATGACACAAGTAGAGGAGGAGGAGGAGGAGGGAGGAATTGCAAGGTCAAGTCAGCCTTAGAGAGAGAGGGGAACATGTACTGAAGCAGGCAGAAAGAATATAGGAGCACTCTCCACTTTTCATTTTTTGAAAATGCAACTGAAAATGTTGTACAAACCCAACTTTTCTGAATTTTAACATATTTAAAATTAATACTCAATGTACATTAGCATATTAAAGTTTCTGGAAAAACTTGCAGTAAGAGACATTTGTTTAATTTCAACTCAGCATTTTACAAACTAGTTGACCATTGATTCTTTTGTTTTCTATAAAACACTCATTTTATGCAGGATCCTTTTAGAAAACCCTATCTTAAAGCTTCTTTCTGCAAGTACTGACACTCTGTCTACATGTTTTGCTGTATCTCACTTCCACATTTTGTTGCTTCTGTCTTTTGGCTTTCAGGTATGTAGAAATACTGTTCTTTATGCTCTGAAGTTCAGAGCTCAGTGCCACCCCCTGAGCCACCCTTTTGGTTTTAGAGAATATTCTAAGTAGACATAAGCCAAAAGGCTACTTAAGTATGGATTGGGGGCCACCTGTCCTGCACACCAAACATTTTTAGTCTTTAGGGCTTAGAAGCTTAAAGGGCTTGTAGTCGTTAGAAATTTAGACCACGGACAATCCAGATATTTTGCCTGTTGGGACTGCCAATTGGATGAGTGAAAAGCACTTGCATACACATACAAAACAAAGAGACTTTTGAGTTGGACATCCAGGGTTCTAACCTCTGCTTGGCCAAATACCAGCTACCTGACCTACAAGTTAACTTCCAAGTCTCACGTTCCTCTCCTGTGAGATGGAAGTGACATTTCATAGAGGTTTTTCATTAGGCTCTGATATAATATAAACGAGTTTTTTGAGGGTTGTTGATTTTCAATAAATAGTAGCTGTGCTTAATTTTTCTAACACACATAACATTTTATATAAATGGCTAAATGATATACTAGCTTTCTACTGCAGCATACACATATATCACAAATGTAGTAGCTTATAGCAACATTTATTTATTATCTCACATTTTCTATGGACCAATAGTACACGCACAGCTTAACTACATCCTCCGGAAGCCTGCAATCAAGGTGTTGGCCAGCCTGGGGTCTCATTTGAAGGTTCAACTGAGGACAGATTCACTTCCAAGCTACTGTGGTTGTTGGCAGGATTCAGTTCCTTGCCCTCTGTCAGTTGGAAGCTGCCCTCAGTTTCCTGCAATGTGGACCTTTTTACATGGCAGCTTATGTCATTAAAGCCAACAAAGAAGAGAGTCAATAAAGAGTCTTTTAGCAAGATGGAAGCTACAAGTTAGAAGTAGCATACTTGTGAAAATGACATCCTATCACCTCTGCTACATTCTATTTGTGAGAAGCAAGTCGCAGGCCTACCCACATTCAAGAGGAAGAGATTATACAAGGTATGAATACTAGAAAAAAGCAGTAATGTGGGGCCATATTGAAGTCTGCCCATCACAGATGAGGTCAAATCACACGTGCTGGATTTTAGTTTCATTTTCCCCATTTCTTTGCTGTGATCCCTCACTCCCCTCTTCACACCCTTAACCTGCGTCATCCTCCATTGCTATGCATAGGAGATAACGTTTTAAAATGCTAGCTTGTATAATCTTGGATTTTTCTTCAGTCAGATACATAGATTAGGTAATGGATACATGTAAACATATATATGTACATATGGATGTGTGTGTGTGCATGTGTATTTCACAAATGAGATCATATTACACGCTTTTGTTTTCTTTCTACTTTAAGTTCTGGGATACATGTGCAGAACGTGCACATTTGTTACATAGGTATATGTGTGCCATAGTGGTTTGCTGCACCTATTAACCCATCATGCATGTTCCTTCCCCTCACCCCTACATCCCTGAAACATGCCCCAGTGTGTGTTGTTCCCTCCCTGTGTCCATGTGTTCTCATTGGTCAACTCTCATTTATGAGAACATATAGTGTTTGGTTTTCTGTTTCTGTGTTAATTTGCTGAGGATGATAGCTTCCAGCCTCATCCATGTCCCTCCAAAAGACATAATCACATTGCTCTTTATGGCTGCATAGTATTCCATAGTGTATATGTACCACATTTTCTTTATCCAGTCTATCATTGATTGGCATTTGGGCTGTTTCCATGTCTTTGCTATTGTAAATAGTGCTGCAATAAACATACATGTGCATGTGTCTTCATAGTAGAATGCTTTATATTCCTTAGGGTATATAGCCAATAAGTGGATTCCTGGATCAAATGGTATTTCTGGTTCTAGATCCTTGAAAAATCACCACACTGTCTTCCACAAGGGATGAACTATTTTACGTTCCCACCAGTAGTGGAGAAGCATTCCTATTTCTCCACAGCCTTGCCAGCATCTATTGTTTCTTGCCTTTTTAATAATTGCCATTCTGATTAGCATAAATGATATCTCACTGCGGTTTTGATTTGCATTTCTCTAATGATCAGTTGAGCTTTTTTCATATGTTTGTTGGCTGTGTAAAGAGTCATCCTTGAGAAGTGTGTGTTCATATCTTTTGCTCGCTTTTAGATGGGTTTGTTTTTTCTTGTAAATTTGTTTACGTTCTTGGTAGATTCTGGATATTAGGTCTTTGTCAGATGGGTAAATTGCAAAAATTTTCTCCCATTCTGTAGGTTGCCAGTTCACTCTGATGATAGTTTCTTTTGCTGTGCAGAAGTTGTTTACCTTCCTTAGATCCCATTTGTCAATTTTGGCTTTTGTTGCAATTGCTTTTGGCATTTTTGTTATGAAGGCTTTGCCCGTACCTATGTCTTGAATGGTACTGCCTAGGTTTTCTTCTAGGGTTTTTATGGTTTTGGGTTTTACACTTAAGTCTTTAATCCATCTTGAGTCAATTCTTGTATAAGGTGTAAAGAAAGGGTCCAGTTTCAGTTTTCTGCATATGGCTAGCTAGTTTTGCCAGCACCATTTATTAAATAGTGAATCCTTTCCTCCATTGCTTGTTTTTGTCACATTTGTTGAAGATCACATAGTTGTAGATGTGTGGTATTATTTCTGAGGTCTCTGTTCTGTCCCATTGGTCTACATGTCTGTTTTGGTATCAGTATCATGCTGTTTTGGTTACTATAGTCTTGTAATATAGTTTGAAGTCAGGTTGCAGGATGTCTCCAGCTTTGTTCTTTTTGCTTAAGATTGTCTTGGGTATACAAGCTCTTTTTTGATTCCATATGAAATTTAAAGTAGTTTTTTCTATTTTTTCTAATTTTGTGAATATCAATGGTAGATTAATGGAAATAGTATTGAATCTATAAATTACATTGAGCAGTATGGCCATTTTCATAATATTAATTTTTCCTATCCATGAGGATGAAATATTTTTCCATTTGTTTATGTCCTGTCTTATTTCTTTGAACAGTGGTTTGTAGTTTTCCTTGAAGAGGTCCTTCATGTCCCTTGGTAGCTGTATTCCTAGATATCTTACTCTCTTTGTAGCAATTGTGAATGAAAGTTCATTCGTGATTTGGCTCTCTGCTTGTTCACTGTTTACACCCTTTGTTTTCTTTCTTGCATCCTGCTTTTTCTGAATACATCATAGAAATATTTCCAACTCAAGCAGTATAGAACTACATTGTATAATGTTCTCTATCATTCAAAATATCCAGTCATCCTACTACCAGTAGGAATTCACCAAGCTCCCAGTCTTTTGGCACAACAAATAATGATGCAATAAATATTACTGTACATGTATCTTTACTTTCTGCTGCATATTTTTCTCTGGGTTAGGTTCCTAAAATTAAGTTTCTGGGTCAAATAATATTTTTAATTTAATAGATATTTCCAGATTGTTTTCCAAAAGAGCTATAATAATGCACATTTTCACCAGTAGTATATTCAAGTATCCCTTTTTCCTATATCCCCACCAGCAATAGGAATTATTGCTCTGTTCAATGCCTGCCATTATTATGGGCATAAAGGGATATCTCATTATTTTTATTTGCATTCACTGACAATTGGCGAGGTTGAGTATCTTAATGTTTATTAGCCATTTGGAATTGCTTTTTTGTGCATTGCTTCTTTGCTAATCATTCTATTGGAATGTTTGAAAGGGTTTTTACATAAAATAAGTATTAACTCATATCATTTATGTTAAAAAACTTTCCCAGACTCATTATCATTTTCTACTCTCCCTTTTTTCTGGAATCTTTTTGCATACAAAGCTTTTTAAATTTTGTATGGTTCTCAAACATGTTTTCCTATATGCAAATTCTAAACAATATATGAAGTATCTTAAATATTAGTTTTATAATGTTTATTGTCTAACTATTTTTTAGTTCAATATTTAATCCTTCTAGCATTATTTTATGTTTTGGATAAAACATGAATTAACTGCATTTTCTTCTGGAGGGATAGCCAGTTATGCCAGTACCATTTGAAAATAATCTATGCTTTCTTACTGGTTCAAATATGATTGACATTGTGCATTACATTCTCGTGTATTTCTAGATATAGTTATGGATTTTTCAATCTGTTACACTAATCTATGTGTCTGTTTATATGACAATATGATAAGAAACTGATTCAAATGAATATTTTGAATTATCTTTTATATAAGTCATGTTTTCTTTTTCTAATCTTCTTTTGCATGCTTTTCTTGGCAATTCTCTGGCTTTGTTTTCATTTATGTAAGCTCTTAGAATAATTTTATCTGGCTATAAAAAAGTATGTTGGGATTATAATTGGTATTGTATTAAACTATGTATCAATTTCAGAAGAACTGGCATTTAAAAAAAATGTATCACTGGGTACCTTTCTATTTGTTCAGATCTTGATTTTTATCGTTTAACACAAATTTGTAAAAATTTAATTCATAAAATTTTCTGTTACTTTATTAGGCTTATTCCTAAAATTTTATATTTTTTGCCATTATGAATGTCATTTTTGTTCTACTTTAAAGATAGAGGCTTATTGATATATCAGATAAAAGATTTTCTTTTTGTAATGTTATCATATCACAAACCAACTTACCAAATTCTTATCAATTGAAGGAGAACTTTTTGTTTTAATTATACTCTATTGAGTTTTCTAGGTATCAAATAATTTTATCTAAAAGAGACAGGTTTATCACTTTTTCCCTTATATTTGTATTGTTTCAGTTTATTTTCCTGCTGCATTTTTAGAACTTTCAACCAAATACTAACAATGGGCATCTTTAGTTCTTGATTCAAGATTGAAATAACTTTACGGATCTGTGATTGAAAATATTTGCTATTGACTGTTGGAAATTTAATTAATATCTTTGTAGTCCCATTTGCTTTATAAAGAATGGCTAATGACTTTTTTCATTTGCTTTCCTGAAAGAAATGCTACTTCTTCATAGTATGACAATACCTTTCTATGGTAACTTCCTAAAATCTAATGGTTTATATTTTAGACTTTTTCCATATGTATTTATAAACAGTATTCTTGATTTACTTCATCCAGTATTCATTTACTTTAAGAGGGAACAACTTTAGGACGAGTGTAGTGGCTCTCATACCTGTAAATCTCAGCACTTCGGGAGGCCAAGGTGGGCAGATCACTTGAACTCAGGGGTTCAAGAACAGCCTGGATAACATGGTGAACCCCCATCTCCACAAGAAATTCAAAAATTAGCTGACTGTGGTGGCATTATGTATAGTCCCAGCTTCCTGGAAGGCAGAAGTGGGAGGATAACTGAAACCCATGAGGTCAAGGCTGCAGGGAGCTATGTTCATGCCACTGCACTCCAGCCTGGGTGACAGAGTGAAACCTTGTCTCAAAAAAAAGTGGGGGGGGGGGGGCGTTTTACTGAAATGCAATTTACATACTATAAAATTCACCCATTTTATGTATACAACTGAATGACTTTTAGCAAATTTATAATTATACAACCATCATCACAATCCAGTTTCCATCACCTTGAAAAGATGTGCCCATGTGTAGCCAATTTCTATGCCCACCTCCAGTTCCAGGCCATCACTAATCTGTTTTCTGTGTCTACAGAAACAAGACATTTTATGTGCATAAATCATACACTATGTGGTCTCTATGTCTGGCTTCTTTATAACGTTTATGAGATCATGCATGTTTTAGCATGTATTACTGTTTCATTCTTTTTATTGTTGAATCCACTTTCTTTTTAAAAATGTATGGATTTGAATTTTGGGAGTAAAGCTAAGAAGGCTTCTTAAAATGATTGGAGAACAGTGTTCATCTTTCTGGTGGTGTGCAACAGTATCTGTTCCAGTATCTGTTGGAATTGTTTCTCATTTGCCAAGTGGTTGACATCATTCTGGTAATCTTTGAATTTTATATTTTTAATCAGAGCATATGGCCTATCAAATTTTCTTGGTAATCAGGTTCAGCTCAGCTTATGTAAGTGTTTCATGAACTTATAGAAAATGAATATTGTTTCTTTTAGGCATATATGGCCCTACATTATCGAATAGAATTATTAATTCCCCTCATGTCCTTATTTTTGTCTAATTTCAAAATGAGTATGGTGAAATGTTCTCCTATATTGAAGGCTTATCAAATTCTGATTTTCTAATAAGTTTATACATATAGCTGTTATTTAGTACATAGAGGTTTATAATAGAAGTATCTTCAACACTAGCTATATCTGTTGTCATTATATTATGCCTCTCTGTTTGATGTTTTTCATAGTACATTTCACCTAGATTATATTAGGTGAAACATAATTGTCACTTCTGCTGTTAGTTTTGTTCTCATTTACCTAATATCTCTCTTTACCTTTTTTTTTTAATTTTAAAGATGCATTAAATATGTCTTTTTAAATAAATAGCACATTTTCATCCAATTTTTAACTCTATCAATCTCTTGCTTCTAGTGGAAGAATTTCATTCATTCCTAAATTCATGTATTAATTTTATTCCTGCTATCTTTATATTTACTACCTAACATCTTTAGTGATTTCCTTTTTAATTTTTCTGGTTTTGTTTTTCACCAATTTGCTAAAGCTGGTATTTATTTCATTTCTTGACTTTTAAATTTCGAAGCTGTAGTACATACTTTATATTCTAACTGATCACTTTCCCTTTTCAAGGACTCATAATCAGACCCTATTTATTTCCTAATATGATTCCAACTCTTACCTATACCAAATATTCTATTAACCTCATCTCCTTAGCCTTCTATGAGATGATATCTTATAATACTTTTATCTTTTCCTTCTTCTTTCTTTCTTGCCACTGTTCAACTCTCACACACATGACATTTTTAGAATACTTCTCCTTCCTTTTTCCTCCCAACTACCATCCAATTCTGGTTTCACAGAGCTAATTAAGTATATTCAGATGTAAGCTATTATACTTTCCTTGCAGATGCTCCTTTTATTTGAATAAACCATGTTATTGTTCTATTTCACATTACCAGAAAGTCTGTCACCATCCGTTTAGATTTATATGTGTAAACCAGGGTTCATTACTCACCACATGTTTCTCCCTTCCTCCATTTTTTTACCTTGAGATCTCTATTATGATGGATCTGTTTGTTGGAGTTGGTCACTGAGTATTTTCTTGTGATGGACTGACTGATCTATTCTTTGAATCCTAATGTCTTTGCAAGTACATTTCCTTTATTCCTGGGAGACAAATAATAACTTGACTAGGCACAGGATAGTTTACTTGTAGTCCTTCCTCTCAGTAGTCTTCAAATGTTATTCCAAACTCTTCTAGCCTTGTAGACAATCAGAGCAATGGCAGTCTCATTACTTTTCCATTATAAGCATTGTTATGTACTAAACTGTGTCCCGCCAGATTTTTTATGCTGAATCTCAAATTCCAATGCAATACATTTGGAGATAGGGCCTTTTGGGAAGTAACTGAGTTTAAACAAAGTCATTAAGGTGTGGTCATAATCAAATAGGACTGATAAGAGAAAAAGATGGCAGAAAAAGAAAAGTCTGTCTCTTTTTCTCTCTCTCCCTCTCTCTGTCTCTCTCCCGCTCTTTCTTTGCTTGTATACTCAGAGGAAAGGCAATGTGAGGACAGAGCTGTCTGCAAGCCAGAAAGAAGCCTCCCTAGAAACCATCCCTCCTGACATTTTGATCTTGAACTCCTGGTCACCAGAACTGTGAGGGAAAAAATTCATGTTGTTTAAGCCAACCACTCGGGCATTCTGTCATGGTAGTCCAGGCCAAGTAATATGGGTCCTTTTTGCTTTTTATCTGAAAGTTTGTTAAGATTTTCTCTTTATCATTGCAACTCTATAATATTATTAGAATGAACTTAAGTGTGTGTGCCTTTTCTCACCAAATGTGACTGGAACTTATGTCATTTTAATTTGTCCTACCTATATCCCTCAGGGATATTTTTCTATAGGGACTTATTGTCTGTCTTTTTTTTTCTCCTCCTGAAATCCCATTATTTGTACTTTTAATCTCTGAGATTTATTCTCCAGTTCTCTTATCTGTTATGTTTTTCATCTCCGTGTCATTTAAGATGTTTCTTCTAGATAGTGTTCCAGGTTATAAATTTAGGTCTCAGCAGTGACTGACTATCCTCTCAAACAATTTATTTGTTACTTTTTGTATATTTCAGAAATCATCATTCAGAAGATCTAGACAAGTTTTCTGAGTACTGTAGTAGAATCTCTTCTATTATTTGTTTTATTTAAAAAATTCAAACTCATCTGGCACTTTTCTGCTTCCATAAGAAAGTCTACTTCCATCTAACTGACATAACAACATACACCTACATTCTTCATTCAAAAAAATTTATAACGTAACTAATAAGGTCCAGGATACCTGTAGATGGGTATAGGGTACTTAGTTAAGAAAACCAACATAATTATTACTTTCACTGAGTTTATTGTCTAGTGGTATAAACAGGCATCATACAAACCCATAAATGAATATCTGCAAACAAATTTTAAGGTATGCCATAAAATAAAATCAGAGTACAAGAGAAAATAACAGGGCAGGATAGTGGTGTAATAATAATTACCGTAAATAACATGGCTGTGAAATCTTCTCTAAGAAGTGAAATTTAAGCTGAGAATAAAGAATGAGTTGGGTAGACTAAGATTTAAGTGGAAAAAGTTTATAAAGATAGCAATCTGCTCAAGGAATTGAAAGGAGGCCACCACGACTGAAACAAGCTGGGCTTTGAAGGTTTCTATTGTGTAAATATGTCGCTCAAATTTGATGTGTTGGAAACTTAATCCCCAAATTCGTATGTTAATTGGTGGTAAGGGTCTCTGAGACATAATTAGGATTAGATGAGGTCATAAGAATATGGCCATGAGGTTGGGACTGGAAGCTTTATAAGATGAGAGAGAACAGAGCAGGCCTGCTCTTGTGCCTTCACCATGTGATATCCAGTGCTGTCTCAGGACTCTGCTGAGAGTCCTCATCAGCAAGAGGACCCTTATCAGATACAGTCCCTTGAACTTGGACTTCTCAGCCTCCAGAACTGTAAGAAGTGAATTTATTTTTTAAATAAATTATCTAGTGTTGGGTATTCAGTTAAAGCAACAGAAAAAAAAAGAGAGAGAGAGAGAGAAGCATCGTATAAGAATGTAGTGTTCATTGTGAGAGCATGAAAAGTCACTGTCATTTTTAAGAGCACAGTAATATTATCCCACTTTCATATAAAAAGGATGACTCTGGATGTTGTTTGAAGAATAGACTACGGTGAATGAATCATGGAAGTTTATAAGGAAACATGAGATTTTAGTGTTACCTAAACCAAAGGTCAGCAAACTTTTTCTATGAAAAACCAAACAATAAATATTTTAGGCTTTGCATTACATATGGTCTCTGTTGTAACTAAACCACCATTGTAGCCTGTAAATAGTCATAGATAATATATAAATGAATGACTACAGCTGTGTTTTGCTAAATTTTATTAACAAGAACAGGTAGGAAAGCTAAATTTGGCCTGCAAGTTGTAGTTTGCTTATTTCTGATTTAAACATTTAGAAATTCCTTTCACTCATGCCAAAAGATCATCACTAAGATGTTAATTCTGAAGTTCTGCAGTGTCTCCCATAAACGAATCACAGTGACTGGCATATGGTAGTTGTTCAGCAAATACTTGCTGAAACAATAATCAGTGTACAGAAACACAATATTTAAATTTGTCTAATCAGAAAACAAATTTGGTTAGTCATTCCCTTGGCTTGTTGTCACTAAGCCAGCTTTCTGCCCGTAACAGAGCATATTGCAGAGTGACTAAGAGTCAGCAATGCTGGACAATTAGCTTAATAGGTAAGATACTTCTAATTTGCTTTAGCTTATAATCCTTTTTAATATTCTATATTTTCTTATCAATGAAGAGAGTCTACATATGATAGAACTGCATCCTACTTATCTTAGAATATTTTTACAGTCTGCTTTTAATGTTAGGATATAGTTAAATAGATTCAAGTTCTTCATGTATTCTCTATTTGATATATAAGATTTATGCAGTAATGTTATTAATCTTATGGAATGTGAATACTGGATAATACCGGATAACTGGAGAGTATATGGGTCTAACCAACATCCCCAACACCAAGATAATGGAAGAGTATGGGAAAATCTGCATACATTACCAATGAGTGGGAGAAATGTTCTAAATGCCAAGACCCCATAAACAGAATACACAATTACTAGATAGGACCTTGAAGGTTGAGCAACTCTGAACTGGGGATGATTTTGAAATCAACAAGCCCATTGCTCCCACTTTCTTGAAAATAGTCTTCTCTGTGCTATGAGATGTCAGTTGTGAAGGTGATAGGTGTTTGCTAGGCTGAGATGAAGACTGAGAAAGATGTTGCAATGTTTAGAAAAGCTCACTCCATGTAAACCTTTCTCAGAGTTTATTCCTTCTTAGGTCAGCTTAAGATGTCATACAGGAGGAACGCCATGGCCAATAAAAACTCATAAGAATCTGCCAGCCAGGTTGGACTTTTTCCTCATTATAGTCCTTGAGAGATTCCAGGCATCATAGCTATGAGCAGTATTTATTTATTTTACTTGTAAGAAAAACGGCACTACCAACTAATGGTAAGTTAGTATAATTATAATAACTTATTTTTCAAACTTTGAAAAGCTTTTAAAATTTTTTTTCAAATTACAAAATAAATGTGTTTTCATGGTAGGGAAGTTTTAAAATGCATATGAAAAAAGAAAAAAAAATACTATTATGTATTTATTCAAAATCAGTATCATGGTGAAAGCATTATTTGTGACCTGTTTTTTAAAAACTTTATAATACAGCATATGTATGTCATTAATAATTCTTCTAAATATCAAAATGAATTTGACCAGTCACATATCTTTGGATACACTGGATACATTTGTTGAGTCTAGGTGTTTACTATTACAAATAATAGTATAAGAAATATTTTTGTATATTAATTTCCTAAGCATTTTCTTAGCATAAATTTAGACTTGATGCATATCTCCAAATTACTCTTCAGAGATTTAATGATATATTTGTCCCAGCAGTGTAAGCGATTAGCAGTTTTAGTATAATTTCACTAATACTGAATCTTGTCTTCAGTTTTTTTTCCCAAGTAGACAATAAGTATCTAATTTTTTTTGTTTTGATTTTAATTAGTCGCATTTTTTTCAGGTCTTGTCATTGATATTTCTTGTTTTATAAATTATTAATCTTTTATTTTTCTCCTTTATTTTATATAGTTATAATTTTATTAGCTTTGCATCACTTACATACATTTACATGTTATTTTCTCAGTTTGTCATTTGTATTTACTGTTTAAAGTTTTTTAACATGCAAGTTTTTAAACTGTATTCAGTAATAGCCTACATCTATGTAGTTTTTTCACAGATTTCAGATTGTACTAAATTTTTAACACATGCAATTTTATTTAATCTTTAAACCACCTCGAAAATGCATGTGATAATTATCCTTATTTCAGTGGAGAAACTGAGGCATAGAGAGGTTCAGTGTCTTTCCCAAGTTGCGTACCAATTATTATGTGATAAAGCCTGGTATTTAAAATTAGACAATCTGATTCTAGAGTTCATTTTATTGAATATTTTTTTTTCTTTTTTCTTGAGGCATTTTGCCTAGAAAGTCCTGACTCACTCTAATATCAGATTTTTTTATTTCTTACACTCCTCTCTTTATCTAACTCTTCACTTTCTTCTTTTCCACTCTTTTCCTTCTTTTTTCCCCTCTTTCCTTTCCTCTTTCTTCAACTTCTACACTCTATTCATGTTATCTAAAATTGATGTTGGTATGGTACAGACTAAGAATGAAAGGTAGTTCTTCAAATAGTTAACTAATTATGTATGAAGTACTTATTAAACAATCTAACACTTTGTCAACAGTTTGAATGCTAACTTTATCATGTGAATAATATACTTGGATGTGTATTTTATTTGATTGCTCTATTATTGTGCTAATGCCACATGGTTTAAATGTTCTATAATATTTTATTATCTGAGAGTGCAAATACTTTATCACAATATTTTTTTCAAAAATTTTTTACTATTAATGACCATACATTTGGACATTAACCCTTTTCTGGCTTATCAGTTTTGATGAGTTGGTTGATTTTCTAGTTCTCCAAAGTAAGCAATAGTGGTGTTTTTGTGTTTTGTTTTTTGATATTATAAACTGATGAATTTTTAAATATGGCTGTATTGTAATAGCCTTATTGACACTCAAATTTTCCATTTTTGGACAGTGGAAGCCCCTTCAAATTTTATCTGAATCATTTTGAATCAAACTCCAACTGTCCTTTGTAACTTACATACTTTCGATCATCCAGACTCATTTTCTACTTAAATCAGGAATCAGTCATATCTTCAGGGATCTCTGATTAATGTTGTGATTAAATTCATGATCTGAGCATTAGGGGTGCTCACTGCTATTGCTTTAGTCATAATTTAAGTATTCTTTTCCTGCCAAAAAATACAGTATGAGTTCATACTGATATTTTCATTCAAATGTGGGATTATACATCTTGGCATATCTTATTTGATTTTAGATTTGATCTCTGCTTTAACACTAAAAATCTTTGTTTATTCACATAATTATTTTCTGTACACACACAGAACTGAAAATAAGCTTGGGTGTGGTTTTTTTTGTTTTAATTATTGTTATCTTCTGCATTTAATCCATTAGGATATGCAATAAAATTACTACATTTTAAAGTTATTTGAAACAGTTTCTCTCTGTATCATTTTTCCAACAACTCAATTCAAAGATTGTTTTTCTTTTCATTATTAGCAATTCCTTTTTATGCTTTATGTAATTTTGTTTCAAAAGCGTATGCATTTACATGGTATTAAAGTCAAATCTACAAAACAAAATGTATTAGAAAAGTGTAAGTTCAACCCTGTCTCTGCTATTCTCTATTTTTAAAAATCATAAAATATGTTTTTTCTTCCATTTTTAAATAAAGGATTTATATGTATATATGTCCTTTTATATTACATATACAGCTACATTAAAATAAATGATGTACATATATATATATATATCCTTTAATATATATTTATATGTGTAGATGTACATATGAATATATAGATATAAAATACCTATTAGTCCTTTCTTTCTCAATTAAATGTTGTGCCATATTATCTAAAAATGTTTCCAATAGTTTTATTGTTTTTACTTAATAATACATCCCAAAGATCATGTAAGAGCAGCAGCATACAAATATATTTTTAATTACACACTAGTATAATACTTCATGTTTGTATGATTTATTAGCTAAATAAATCTTTTAGCTAATTTATCTTTAACAAAACAACAGATTTCAAAACATTTAGCAGCTTTTCATTTATATGTAGCATTTTAAAAATCTGCAGCATATGTTTTCAAAACAATACTTTTAAACTGATGTGCTTTGAGAGTTACCTGGTAATGATTTGATTTATATCATAGCTTATTTAAGAGAACAATTAGTTTAAAAGGACAGACTAGACATGTGTTTCTTTCAAAAAAGCAGTTTTTGATAATATGAATTCAAGTTCAGATCTAAAAAATAGAAAGCATCCTAAAGTGCATCATTTTTATTTATAATGCCGCTTCTTGAAATTATAGTGATCTACAATGTGAACAGTAAAGCGAATAATTTCAAACTACATATTTACGTATATTTAAACCCCACTAGGATTATGTACCATTTTTAAGTGTGGATTGAAACCAGGGCACTTCCAACACACAGCTCGTGTTTCTATGTGATTATTTTTAAAAGCAAACTTAGAGGCATTCTTTTTCCTCCACCCCCAACTTAAACAATTTTCAGCTACAGAGGAGAGCTGCTACCTCACTCCAGCAAAGAAAAATGTTACTGTAAATTCACTTTGACCAGCCAGTTTCTCAAGATCCTTTTTTATTTTATTTTATGTATTTATTTTTTGTAAAGACAGGATGGTCACTATGTTGCCCAGTCTGGACTCGAACTCCTGGGCTCAAGATACTCCTGACTAAGCTTAGAGTAGCTGGGACTACGGCCACCCACCACCACACCCTGATCTCAGATGTCACTCCCAGCTAATTTTTCTTTTAACTTTTTGTAGAAACAGGGTCTCACTATGTTACCCAGGCTGGTCTCAAATCCCTGACCTAAAGCTAGCCTCCTGTCTTGGTCTCCCAAGGCGCTGGGATTATATGTGTGAGCCATATAATCTCATCAAGACCCTGACCATCAAACCCTTTTTTAAAACTCACAATTCATCAGTACAGTTTTACATTTTCTTTCTTTTCTTCTTATTACAAAAACAAAACAAAACTGTACTCTTTAAGAAGGCAGAACATTTAGGAGGACATCCCTGCTGGCCTGTTCATCTTGCAAGGTTTCTCAAAAAGGCAGAGCCTGTTGCAACACCTTCTCTGGTTAGCCATGCTGGGTGAGCGGACACCTGTGCTTGGGCTCACGAAGCACAAAGGTGGACCGAGAACCCACTGTTCCCAGAGAAGACAAAGACGGTTAAAAGGTAGCAACAAATCACAAAGTGACTTTAAGCATATTAAAGAAATCAATGATTTAGTGTCTTAAACACATATTCTCACTCCTAAGTGGGAACTAAATAATGTGCACATGTGGACATAATAGATCTTGAAGACTAGGAAAGGTGGGAGAGTCGGGGGTGCTAGAGATAAGAAATTATTAATGGGCACAATGAACACTATTCAGCTGATGGTAACAATGGAAGTCTAGACTTTACCACTATGCAATATATCCGTGTGGCAAAACAGCACTTGTACCCCTAAATCAATACAAATTTAAATTTTTTTAAAAATCCCTGGTCTCCTTAAACTGTCTAATATAGACAATTTTGTGAGACATAGTCTTTGAAAAAATTATAATCATAATTGGCCACACACCATTAATTTTTTTTTCTTTAAATATACAATCTTTACATGATGTGATTTAGATTCTGCCTTGGGCTAAGCTCTGAGGGCTACACTTAGCTGTCTGGGAATTGTAGTGCAGGCTTACTTTTCTTTTCTTTTCTTTTCTGTTTTAATTAACTTATGTTAAGTATTCAGGAGGCTGAGAACACAGAGTCCCTCTCCCCTATGATTCTCTATACTTAGGCAAAAATTAAACAAGACCCTTTGCATTCAGCTAGTGCCAAAACAAAACCAAGCCCTAAACAGGTTGCCATAAGCATGTTGGCTTTGCTTAGTGTTTAATGTTTTTACAGAAAAGCATGGAACGCTTCACGAATTTGAGTGCCATCCTAGTGCAGGAGGCATGCTGACCTTCTCTGTACTGTTCCTGTTGTAGTATATATGCCACAGAAGTGAACACTCACAGTTTATTTAACTGGTCCCCTATAGATGGACACTTGGGTACATAGTCTTTCACTATGATAAACAGTGCTGTAATGAACATCTTTTGGAATATATCTTTTTGTACTTTTGCAATGTATCATTGTGACAAATTATTTGAAGCAAAACTCCTGAGTCAATGGGTCAATATAGATGCATATATTTATATATATATATAATTGTGCTAGCTGTTACTATATTTCTTGTGTAATTTAATATATCCATTGCTAATCTACAAAAGTGTGTATATCTTTGAAGTTTCACAAATAGTGTGTCAACTTTTTGGATTTTGGCACTCTGGGAGGAATGTAATGGCATTTCAGTGTCATTTCTCAATTTCATTTTTCTTACTATAAGTGAGGTTGAACATCTTTTCATAAGTTAAAGACTGTTTTTTAACTTTCTGTAATTAATGTCTATATATATCTCACCTATTTGTCTTGTTGTTTCTCATGTTTTTAAGATTACTGACTCTTCTGGTGTGTTTTGCAAGTAAGTTACAAACTTTCTTGGTACTCACAAAAACTATACATATAAAATATCATATGTATTTACATCGTACTATATATACATAGTATATCAGAGTATGATAGAACATATATATGTATTAAATAGGTTATGTCACATATAATTATATGCATTTATATATATTCATATATATCAAGTTTTCACTTATTGAATCTGAATTTTCCAGCATTATTAGACAAATTATTGTCATTTCTAGATAATAAAAAAATTATTCCATATTTTCTTTCAGTACATGGTAGTTTTTATTTTTCACACTTAAATCTTTGATTCATTTTGAATTCTTTTTTGGTATATGGGATGAGGACTAGACCAATTTTCATCTTTTTTTTGTTATTCACATATTCCATTACCATTCATCAAGAAGTTAATCTTTCCCCCACTAGTATGAAATATTATGGTATTATAAATTCAATTTTTGTATGTAAGTAGGTCTATTACTGGTTCTGTTACAATGTTTTAATCAGAGCGATTTTAGCTATTTTTGCTTTTTATTCTTACAAATGTACTTTCTAATTAACTCATCTGGTTCCAGAAAAAAAATATACAAATTTTTTCCCTTTCAATTTGGTCCTATGATATCTATATATTAACTTATAAATAATATATTTTAATGATGTTGAATGTTCCTTCCAGGAATATGACATGACTTTCTATTCGTTCAACTCTACTTCAGGACTGTTCTATAATTTTTCTCATATAAATTTTGCCGGTTTTAAACTTTTTTTATGTTATTAATAGGGTCTTCTCTTTTTAATATATCATTCAGATCTCTTTTTGAGTTAATTGTTGTCTACTGTAAGGCAGTAGACCAACTTTATTCTTTTCCATTTGACATACAGTTATTTTTGTATCTTTAGTTGGAAAGACTACTGTTTACCCCACTGAATTGTCCTAGCACCCTTGACAAAAGTCACTTGGCTCTAAATATGAGTTTACTTCTAAACTCTCCATTTTATTATTTTGACCTGTGTGACTATTATTATGCCAGTACACATTTACTAAAACTGTGTAAATTTTTAAGTCAGGAAGTTGAGTCCCCTAACTCTGTTCTTCTTTTTCAAAATTGTTTTGGCTATTCTGGTTTGCTTGTATTTTCATAGCTGTTGCTTTTGAATATAGAATTTGAAAACAACCAGTGTTTCCAATTCTAATGTTTGCTTTATTAGAATTTTTAATTGTTCCATTTGGTTTCATCAAAGAATTAATTATGAACTTTCCCTCTTCTCTATTTCTTGTAACTCTACCTAATTTTCCCATGTCTCATTTCCATTGCTAAAATTTCGGGTCAATGTTAAATAGTAGTTGTGATTGCATGAATCCTTGTAGCATTCCTGACTTCAATGAGAATTATTTGAAAGGCTTACTGTTAATTTAGACATTGGTTATTAATTTTAGCAAACATAATAATTTAGCAAATTATTTCTCATTAATTAAAACCTTGTAATCAGGAATGACTATGAGGATATCTCACATTTCTGAGTCTTATTTTCCCTATCTATGAAACTAGGGGGTTGAAGCTAGATTGGATCAGTGTCCAGTCAAAGAAATGCTGGCTTTGGGTTTCGACACAAACCAGCTTCCCTAACTAGCTCTGGAATACTGGACCTGTTAATATTTCCAAGTCTAAATTCCTCATTGATGAAAAATTTTGACTGGCCATGCTTACCCTGCCATGTTTTAGGGATTAAAGCTAATGTAAGAAAAGTACCTGGCATATAAAAACCAAGACACAGCAGCTTTTATTCATTTTATGTCCTATAAGGTTTTTCTAGCTTTAAAATGCTAGAGTGCTCTCTCCGCATGTCTCTTTTCACAGCCTACACTCAAATATGTAAGAAAACTAACTGCCAAATAATTATGCCCTAACTTGGAGTGGAAGTTTAAACTTCATATTGCTGTTGAAGGGCAGACTGTATTATCCCCATCAGATCCTTGATAGTTTCATTATGGCAGATAGATATACCACACAGCAATACAAGAAAACTCAACAATGGGACTGAGAGAAGATTTTGTGTGCTATTCGCATAACCCAACATCAAAATGAGTTGACTACTTGACATAGATTCAGAGAGATCTTAAGAGTTGGAAGGAACATCAGTGGATGATAAATTTCATCTCAGACATAAAGCATCACTCTTCATTCTAGAACTTTATTGTGCCAAGTTTATCTTTTCATTTTTTACTACCTTCCACCTATCCATCCCTTAAGCTAATAATCATTTACCATGAATTTAGTGACCTGTGTACATGTCTCATGTCTTTCACTAGACTGAGACATCCATGGGTCAACACCATATGATATGCAAATAGTATTGGATTCCTGGTACAGAAGAATGAATAAATAGCTCTGTAGTTAAATGGATGAACCAATAATTAATGAGTTGGCTAATCAAACACCTTCCTGCTTTTTCTATTCCATTTACATTCACTAGGTTTAAGTGTAAAGGAAAAGATTAATGCGCAATCATGTAAATAGGCATCTCAGGAATCACTTATGTTTCCCAGCAAGACCTTGCATTTCTAAGCACCCCACTTATTAGTTAATTAGTTTAGCTAGGTCACTTTGATTATGCTATCTTGGAGAGGTATACAAAGACTGACTATATATATGTATGTATATAAATACATATATGTATATTACACACATATTTATATATATTTATAAATACATATATATTTCTTTTTTAGTATAATTTTTTTTCCCTGGAATTTGTAGGTTACTAATCCATCTTGAATAACTAGTCCATGGAAGGAACAGTGCAAGGGACTCTTTCAGTGTCACAGGAGAAAGAATCGTTGGAGACCTACTGCTCATTTTCGCTTTTTCTCCCCCAGACATCTGAGTAGCCTCAAATCCCACCACAGTTTCTCGTAAGGCATGTTTGTCAGTGCGTTTACAGAGGTTCTAATTAATTCTTTGTAATTGCATAGTGTTTTCTGCCTCCGTTTCTCACCACCGTCCCAGCCTTGGAAACAAGATGTTCCACCTCTGCAGGCTGCCCTGGTAAAAGCCTATTAATAAATAATTAAGTTTGGAGACTCCTGCAGTGGTGAGTCATGGCTGGAGATCATGTGGAAGCTGTCTCCATGACAACTCACCAACAGAACTGCACTGCTCTATTTCTCTTTCTGTATGTGTGGAGAGAGTGGAGGCAAAGATGCAGATTAAAACAAGATTTGTTTTATGGACGTTTCTTTTTAATTCTATTTTGAAAAAAAAAAAAATCTGCCACTGAATGTAGAATTCAAGAAATGCTTTGTTTATGGCAAATGAAATTTGACATGCCGCTGGGTGCAAAACCTTCTAACACCTCTTTTCCTTATCCCAAGCTCATCGGCTCCACCCCAGCCCTACCTTACTAGGTGTACTACCCCTTGCCACGAATTCATTGCCATGTAGTCATTACTGCACCTCTGGATCCTGACAAACGCTTCTTCACTCACTTCTCTCCCCATATCTATTCACTTGCTCTTCAGTGTAAACTAAAATTGTATAGAATGCAAAAAACATGGATTTTGGAATAGGGTGGGTCCCCAGCCTCTTCTCCTAACTATGTGACTTAGGAAAGTTACTGGACCTCTCTCCATCTGTTTCCCTGCCCATAAAATGAAAATCATCATCCCCTTGCAGGATTGCAGTGAAATTACAGGAGGCAGCATAAAGTAGGCAATAAAAACATAGTTTTTACATCAGATTGTCTGGATTTGAATCTTCTCTTTGCCTTTTACTGACTGTCTCTTTTAGAGCAAGCTACTTAATTTCTCTAAGTCTCAGCTCCTTATCTAAAAAACTGATCAAACAATCACAGACAGATTTATTTGAAACATCAATTTACAGGAATGTACGTGAAAGCCTTTGGCAAAGTGTGACCACTTAATATATGCCCATTACAATTTATGAAAGGATATAGCATTATAGTTGGTGTGCGACAAATAAAGCTATTTTTATAATGATGAGTTTATTGTGAGAAAATGGTAACCTGATAAAAAGGACCGATAGGTGGGGGTCAGCAGCATGGGAACAACAGAGCGTAAGTCATTAAACCCTTCAGATAGAACCTTTGAATTTCTAACCAGATCTAAGCTCAGACTCCTTTGCAGAATCATGACCCAGGTCAATCCTATCCCAGCACTGAGGTCATTTGTTCTGGATATTCTGCATTTTCCTCCCTCCTGTGGTCTGTTCTGTTGTCCAAGAGGCTGACACTTGCAGACTGTATCTCTTAAGCTTGCTTTCAGGTGGCTTCTAGACGCATAAAACCAGTAAGAGAAACCCAATGAGAGCTACACAGTTGTTAACAGGAGCAAAGAGGACAAGGCTTGGAACCCAGGAGATTCACTCGGCTCTCTGTTGGTACTTCAAAGTTTAATAATAAATAGAAAACTACAGCAACCTGATAAATCCTAAACAATTGAAAACTTAGATCCTTCCATCATGAAGTCATAGATCATTCCCAAGCAAAGAATCTTGAGCTGATGGCAGAGGATGAAGGTAAAGAATGGCTGCTATCAGAAGGAGAGCTACAATAATTAACATGGGTCTTGGGACTAGCCACATAAAAGATAACTATAGAAATCATGCACATTTCATGTTACTAGATTTTTCCCACCTGTTCTTCCTACCTTAAATAAAAAAATTACAGAAGTGTCCATTAAATTTCAGGGAAATATGTGAGTGAATTGACATCATCCTGTGAAAATATGGCAGCTGGTGAGACTTTTTCTCTCTTTTTTGGGGGCAACTGCTTCTTTACTTAATAAAAAGCGGAAAAGATGTTGATTGGCAAAAAGGGGAGACTGGACAGGATCTCCTATAGTTAGTCTACCTCTCACATCCTTAGCCTCTTCTTTCTCTGCCCCGCTCTGAGGCCAAGGAAGCCGACGCCTGCATACAGCTTGCTGATGGTTGGCAAATGAGATGAATCAGCAAGAGACTGAAGGGTGAAATAGAGGGAAAAGTGCTTGGGCTATCCCTGCCCTGCTCCTTATGGAGCTGAGCATCTGTGGCAGATGCCGTGTCCGTCCATGTCCATAGCTTCTGTCAGGCCACCTGCTGTGCTGTGTGTTTGGATGCCACCCTATCTCTATTTGCTCTCTTACCCTGCCAATTCCTCTGCATGTGATCCCTGCATTGAAATCTTCCAGTTGAAGTGAACTCTGCTTCCTACCGAAGCTGTTACTCACACTGAACCTATTCCTGGAGCCCACCCATGTGTCACTGCCTTCCATCTCTGTATTGCCTATGCACAGCAGATTCTTCATAAAGGTTTGCTAAGATAAAATCCTTTGGAATTAGAGTGACTTAGGGTTATTTAAAAGAAGGTCAGCCAGAGGTCAGCTAGAACACGGACATAATTTGGGGTGAACACAACTCCCATTTGGTAATCATATCTGTAGGTAAATACTACAATCTTGGTCATTTTCATCTTTCACTGTCACCAATCATAAACCTCTTAAGAAAAATCAAACACAGAATAGTTCATCACTGTTGAGAACTATCCAAATTTTCTTCTTCAAATTGACTTGACATCTGTGGTTACATAGATAACAGTGCCATAGGAAGCAGACTGCAAGATAAGTCTGAAATAAGAAATAATTGCCTATTTATTCTGAAAAGTCTCTAAGCCAGAAACACTGGAAACAACGTCTCAAGATCCACTGGAATCACTGGCCCCCTAAGCAATGAGAATTGCTAACATAGAACTCCTCTGCTCAATTCTAGCATCAACGCAGCAGGCTCCTCGCAGCCTAGTTCTCTGCAGGCTGTTCTCTCTTATTCCTTCCATGAGACATGATTTTTGTAGCCACAGTTCATTTTCTGTTCTGCCCTCTAGACATCCCTTCCATCTTATTTGTATCATATTAGTGCCTGTGAATCCTATAGGAAAGAACAACTTAAAAAACAACATATAAAAAACCAACTGCCATAAGATCCCTACTTATTTTTTTCTTTTAATCTCCAAGAACATTTCATTTCCTGCTTTGGGAAGCAACCTCATGTCTCTTCCTGCGATCTGGACTATTTAGTTTATCATTTCAGTCGTGAAAACTTATCAAGTCCCTGTGTTCTCTGCTGGGCAGAGTTTTAACCCAAGTGACCTATTTCTTTATTCCACACATGTGCAGTGCTGTCTAACACATTCTTCCATCCTGGCATTTATCTGTGATTTCTGAGCTCTTCTATTGGTTTTCCATCTCTGCTAGCCACTGTTTATAAAGCGTTTGACTGAGGGGTTTCACTTAAAGTAATGTGGGTTCACCCCAAATGAATGCTTAGAAGCAGCAGATGAAATTTTAGTTCTCTGAAATGCAATGGATGTAAATCAGACTAATTGTCTCACTGACTCTGGGAACATCCGGGGATCTCATTTCCTGCCTAAGTCGTTGGAGCTTTCACGTTAACTTTTGGCAGGTAACATAGTTGGGACCAGTCATTCATCACCAATAACTGCTCTGAAAACACATCAGGTTAAAAGCTCTGACAGGTAGATTGAGCTTTGCTTTCCAGCAAATTGAATGCCAGTAACCCACCCACTTTGTCCTTTTACTCTCTCCCCCTACCCCAGAAACATTTCCACATGTGAGCATGGGGTATGCAAGAGGTTCTTTCTTTTCCACCATTACTCCAGGGCAGAAACAAGAGCAGGTACCTACAGGATTCTCTCTTAAACAATGTACAATTTCAAGAAAAGAATGTCATGCTAGGCCATCATATTTTACTTATGTTAAGGTTTATCGAGCCCACTTCAAACAGAGATAGGCATTATAGTAGTTTTGCGATAAAAAGCATAGAAGACAAATGTCTGTATAAACATGTGTATAGTCATGTTTATAGCAGCTTTAATTAGAATAGCCAAAAATTGTAAAAATCCATGAGCCCATCAACAGGTGAATGGATAAACCAATTGTGGTTATATCCATATAATGAAATACTACTAAAAAATAAAAAAGAATGTACTATGGCTACCCTATGAATGTACCCTAAAGTAATTATGCTAAATGAAAGAAATCAGATCAAAAAGGTACATACTAAATGATTCCATTTATACAAAATTCTAGAAGGTATCAACGAATCTACATAGTCAGAAAGTCATAAGGATGAGTAGTTTCCTGGGATAGGCAAGTAGAAGAGACGACAAAGGAGCATGGGAGTTGGTATGTCTCCATCAACTCAATGGTGGTAACGGTCTCACAGGTATGTGCATATGTCAAATGAATGTATAAAGAAAATGTACACATATACAATGGAGTACTATTCAGCCACAGAAAAGAATGAGAGCCATCATTTGCAACAACGTGGATGGAACTGGAGGTCATTAAGTGAAATAAGCCTGGCACAGAAAGACAAACATCATGTGTTCTCACTTATCTGTGAGACCTTGAACTCATGGACATAGAGAATAGAAGGATGGTGACCAGGGCCTGGGAGGGGTAGTAAGAAGCTGGGGTGGTAGTGTCAGGGATGCTTAATGGGTACAAAAAATAGAAAGAATGAATAAAACCTACTATTTGATAGCACAATAAGGTGACTATAGTCAATAGTAATTACATATTTATAATTGTATATTTAAATTATACATTTAGAAATAACTAAAGTTGGACTGTTTGTAACACAAAGTATACATGCTTGAGGTGATGGTTAACTCATTCTGCAAGACATGGTTATTTCACATTGCATGCCTGTATCAAAACAGCTCATGTACCCCATAAATAGATATACCTACTATGTACCCACAAAAATTAAAAGTTTAATTTTTTTTTTTAATGGAAAAGTCATCAAACTGTATACTTTTAAGAGTCAGTTTACTGAATGTCAATTACATCTCAGTAAAAAATGAAAATTGAAGAAAACCCCAGGGATCTGGAGTCAGACAGCCTGGGATCAAAGCTTGGTTCTAACACTCCTAAACTGTGTGATGCTGTCAATTTACTCAATTTCTTTATGGATCTGCTTCCTCCATTGTGGAAGGGAAATATTAACCTAATTCATGGGTTTCTGCGTGTTGAATCTGTTGATCATGTGAAGCACTTAAAATAATTTCTAGCATATAACAAGTCCACAATAGTGTTATTTTCATGTTGACAATGTGTCTGGCACAGTGCCTTGCAATTTACAGATGTTATCTCATTTAACCCCCAAATAATCCAGTGAAGTGCTTGTGCTCATTATACAGACCCAGAGTCTGAAGCCTCACGTCAGTTGGCGATGACAAACTTGTAATTACTTTTCTGGCCTGTCTGCCTCCAAATCCTTTATGTTGTCTTTCCAATAAGCCACAAGTCCAGCCCAAGGCCCGAAATGATGTTTGTAATGCACGCATTGCATCTTTGACATATCCTTAGGAAAATGGAGATACTGACGGCTCTGTTCGGTGTTCCCTCCTGTGGGAGCTGTACATTTCTGGGTGCTGCCCTAGGACTGCCTGGCCTTGGGGGTAGTTACCTCCAACTAAACACTCTGCAGATTTATTGAGGGAACTGAGTCCTATATGTAAGATTAATCTTCAAATAGGTCTTTCTTTCTCTCCCTTCCTTCTCCTTTCTTCCTTTCTTTTCCTTTCCTTTCCTTTCTCTCTTTCTCTTTTCTTCCTTTAGGTAAATGAGTACATAGATGGACATATACAGTGTGAGGAAAGAGTCTACGAGAATCAGGGAACACAGAGCCCAGATCAGGGGTAATTCACATCCGGCAGCCTGCAGTACATCAACCTTGCCCTCTGCATTTATGTACCGGAGCCGCTCGCAGGAGGAGGTAACATGATTAGAGTGGAAAGAGCACTGGACAAAGAACGAGGGCAGCGAGAGACAGGTTCACATGACATCACTTTCTATCCTCCCAACCCTGGACAAGTTCACTACATTTCTCTGAGTCTCGGAATTTTCTGTAAAACAGAAATAATAACCCTGCTTTGAACAGCACTTTCTAGTTTCATACAGCATGTTTGCATGCCTTGTTGCTTCTGTTTCTTGTAACAGGATAAGTATAACTGTGTTCAGTAATGGAAACGGAAGCTCCGAGAGGTTAAATTTTGTCTTTTAAAATTTAACCTGAGAAATTTATTTAGTGGTAAAACATCAATTAAAACTCCGCACACAAGGCCACCTACCTTAAAGAACTGATGTGAGAATCAAGAAAAACATTAAATAGAGCAAACATTCTGTAAGTTGCAAATCATTCGTTAATATACAGATTTGGGGAGTTGCTGAGACACATCACAGAGGCCACTGACTTTGGAGTTGGGCTTCTCAATTTCTGGGTGCAGCTCAGTCACCAGATAACTGCGTGTTTTGAAAAGTTACTAAACTTCTATGGGACTCAATTTCCTCATCTGTAGAAGAAAATTATTTTTTTTTCTGGGTGATTACTAATATCTAATGATTTTTCTAAAGAATAAAACGTTTCTTATGGTCACTTGAACAGCCTGTGTCCCATTAAATTCAGTAGATCCCCTTCTAAAAGAAAAAGAATGTGGGAGTGAGGAGGTGAACACTCAGAGAAGGGATCTTGGAAGACATTAGGCCGATATAACTCATCATGTTTCAAGACTTCATTTTCTCTTTTTCATGCTGAAGAACCATAATTACTGTGAGCACTCTTCACAATTTCTTTTCACAGCTTTAATGATTCCCACTGCTTTGTTCTAGATGTTCTCAAACTTTCTAAAGTGGGCTCTTCCCATAAAAAAGAAAAAGCTGAAGATGATGATTTATCCATCAAGGCAAATTTGTCCACTCCAGGGTTTATCTAAAAAACTCTGGGAAGTTGTTCTGAGATGACAATCCTTAACATGATTACTCTAAATGGACAAACCAAAAATTTGCCCAGACTGTTTTTTTTTTTTTAATTGCATTTTAGGTTTTGGGGTACATGTGAAGAACATGCAATACTGTTGCATAGGTACGCACGTGGCAGTGTAATTTGTTGCCTTCCTCCCCTTCACCTATATCTGGTATTTCTCCCCATGCTATTGCCCATTTATTTATACTACTGGAATAATTTACATAGTTTTCCAATTAGGTCTTTGTTCGAGTTCTTCATCCCTGGGGCCAGGGGGTGGGGAGAACCCATCACTCTTTAGATTTACTCAACAGCATTTTAATATTTTGTAGAATATCATCCTGTCAGCATTATTGTACAACTAGTATCCAGAGACTTTGGCCTACATGACAAATCAACTCATCACCTGATTTTGTAAGTAAAATTTTACTGGAACACACTCTTGTTTGGGCGTCGTCTATAGCAGCTTTTCTGCTATAATGGATGAGTGGATAAGCTGTAACAAAGACCATACGACCCACAGGCCTATGGCGTTTTCTAACTGACTCTTTATAGGAAACGATTGCCAACCCTGGCCCTAGAGGACGGGGGAATCATTCTGGTTCTCAACTTTAAATGCAAACACTAAAGGTTTAAAGGGTTAGAAAAATACAGTTTGGTTCCTTCTTACTTTCTACTCAGGACACTTCTTTTTTTTTCAGTCAACCTGGAGCAAGTGAATTCCAGGTACATAACAAAATCACCTTGAACCCAGCAAAAATAACTGATCATCTGAGATTTCTCCTCTATGGCTCTGTATTTACCAATTGCTTTTGCCTTCATGGTCATTGAATTCTCACCAAAACCCTAACAGACATCAAACAACAAGAAGCTATTTCAAATCTAATTTGCTTTTTTGCAAATAAGATTACATGAGGATCAGAGAAAGTGACAACTGATAGCATTCTGATAGCGGGGACCTTTCTGCACCAAGGGGCTTTAACTCATTGTTTCATTCAATCCTCACAATAACATTACATAGCAGGAATTATTGTGCCTATTAGGCAGATAAATTAAGGACTTGATAAAATCAGGAAAGTTGCTGAAAGCCCAATACTTCCAAAATTAGCATATCAGTCAAGTGCTGATTTTTTTTTTTTTTTTTTGAGGTGAAGTCTCACTCTGTCACCCAGGCTGGAGTGCAGTGGAGGGATCTCAGCTCACTGCAACCTCCGCCTTCCGGGTTCAAGTGATTCTCTTGCCTCAGCCTCCTGACTGCTGGAATTAAAGGCGTGCACCACCATGCCCAGTTAATTTTTCTATTTTCAGTGGAGATGGGGTTTCATCACGTTGGCCAAGCTGGTCTCAAACTCCTGAACTCAACTGATCTGCCCGCCCAGCCTCCCAACATGCTGGGATTACAGGAGTGAGCCACCGCGCTCAGCCAAGTGCTGATATTTTAAAACATTTTCTTTGGAGTTAGGGGTCTCATTAATGTCCAGACTAGAGTTCAGTAGCTACTCATAGGCACAATCATAGCACACTATATCTCAAATTTCTGGCCTCAAGCAATCCTTCAACCTCAGCCTCCCAAGTAGCTACAACTACAGGTTTAAGACACTGTGCCAGGCCAATCACTAATTTTATGGTTTGGTCAAGTTCGTTTTTAGATCAAAAGACTCGAGATACTTATTTTTTACCACACATGCAGAATTTAAAGGAGACCAAGAATGCAAATGGCACATGAGGCCATACCTGATACACTGCTAAGTACCTCTTAGGAGACTACCTGGAGGACTAAGGGTAGATACTGGACTAAATGACAAAAAAAACTGCCATTTGGTAGTGCTCAAAGGCACATTCCAGGGGCTTGAAGTCCATCTTTTACCCGTTTCCAAACTTCCTCATGCATAGCTAGAGAAAGACTCTCTAAATTTAAAATTATAGGGAAGGAAGAATGCCCTTACCAGTAGACAACTGACAATGGCGTACAGGACCCTATAGAAGAGAACCTCATAACACCAAGCAATGTATTTATTGTGAGTGACCATCTTCATGGCCAGGAAGCATGAATACTAGACACTGTTGTTTTCTCAGTAGAAACCATTTACTCTACCCTATGTGTCACTCTCTTATACTCATCTTGAGGAGAAATTGGTCAGCAGAACAGAGAATCGTTCATTCCTCAAGGTCATGGTCATGTAACGGGCAAAACATAAAACTAATATTAGAACCAAATGATTTTTAACATCATTACACATGTGATAACAGCCAACAGACTAGGGAAGGGTTGAGAAAACCTGGGCCAAAAACAGATCCATGGAATTGCAAAAGAGAACGGATTAAAAAAAAAAAATTACATGTTTTCTAAATGGTGTGCAAAGGAAAGGAATAAATCAAAGTTCATTATGACATACATTCTCAGGATAAACAGGCTTTGAAAGGTCATTTCGAGAAGCCAGGAAACTCAACACCATTAGGAAAAACAAATGCAAGGTTTTGATTATTTCAACATGTTACTTTAATATACTTGATGAAGTAGAAATTAATCCTTATCTGCAGGCAGCCCCAAACTTTAATGAAGAACCCTGGCTGAACAGAGATGAAAAGGGCATCTGACCCTAAAGAGATGCCCTCTGTCCATAAGGTAAGAGGAAGCTATTATACAGAAGGTTGACAAGTGAGTAAACACTACAATGGTAGTGAGATATGGCTGAGACAAAGAAACATTTAAGTACAATCTATAGAAATTATCAATTGCCAGTATCTTTATCTCCATTAAAAAAAAAGAGAGAGAGAGAAATCTCTTTTTGAAGGCTTATCCTCGGTACAGATTTTAGCCTTAGGGATGTGTAAGGAGGCATGCTGCATGTGCCACTTGGGGAAGAAAAACAAGTGTAGCCTTTCTATCTCTATTTCCTTAAATGTGCCCCAGTTATAGTATCAGGATCCCTGAATATTTTTCTAATGGCTTAATTCTCCCAGAATGTACTATTTGCATTTTTCCAAACTGTATTTTCTTCTTCCTATTTTCTCACCATGTTGTAAACCCTCTCGGTTCACTCTGCTAACCAAATCAGCTCCTTGTCAAATTTAATTAATACACTGTGTGCTTCCCCTTCCACATCATTAGGAAAAATGCTGACTAAGACAGGGTCCATGTCATCATCTTCCCAAAAGCCTGTCATTTCTAGGACCTTCCCTTTGCATGCAGCCAGGCTGTTCTCAGCTGCTGCAAATGCTCACCTCTAAGATGATTTAAATGCCCCGATGGGCTATCATTTTGTGAAGTGCTCTGTGCAATGTGTTAATCAAGTCAAGACCAGGGACAGTCACTGTATTCTATTTGTCCACTCATTTGCTAATTACAGCCAATAATGAAGTTGAAATTTGCCTGGAAAGATTTCCTTCATTATTAGTGCTACAATTAGATTTGTATTTCGTGTTCGTCTCATTTAGATGTTCATACACACACACACACACAAACACACACACACACACACATACACAGAGTTAAAATGTTAAAACCTGGGCATTTTCTACTTTACTGTTCAGAAAATTAAGTTCAATTTTGAGCCTATCAATTATAGATTATTATTCTGAAAGAATTATCTAGCAGTCCAGTGATAAATGTCTTACTCTTTTAATTCTAAGGGCAGTAAAAGCAGATCCTGGACTTTTGGCCAGAGATTGGCTCTGGGCTGCGTTTTATAGGACTGGGATTAGGAATAGAGGATTCCTGCTGAATACAACTCCAGTTGCCAATCACAATCTAGCAACCCAAAGTCCACTGGGAAAAGCTGATGCTTAAACAAAAGGGTAAAAAAAAAATATCTATCAAATTCAGAAGTGAGAAGCAAGAATAAAAGAAGGCTTTACAGAGACCAATTGGTGATTAGAAATGGAATCCAAACAAGAGATCAAGAAGGGACTGAGTGATAATGTTAAAATAATTTCCTTGAGCACTGGAACAGAAAACTAAATTATTTTGAGAGATTCTGACTTAGCAGCTGGAGCTTGCTGACGAAATGAAAGAGTGGATAGAAACCACCAATCATGGTCATCATCATCACCAACCCAGGAGGCAAGTATTTTTATTATAGAACATGAGAATTTAGAACAGGAGGGGCTCTTGAAATAATCAACATCTCCTTTGGGTTCCAATTCTGCTGTATTTCATATGCTTCATTCTGCATTCACAGTGAAAATGCTCCAGATGGAGACAATGACACTGGGGGATGTTCAGAGACGCTTGGCACAGCTACAGCCCTGAAGGGAGGTCCAAACTGATGGAGCACATTGTGCAAGGAGGGTGTCAAAGAGCTGAGACTTGAAGAGGTTCACAAGGGCCAGAGGAGCAAGACCTTGTTCAATGTGTGAGGAGGTTTTGCCAGTATCTTAAGAACAGCTGGAAGTCACTGAGGGTTTCAAGTAAGGCAATGACATAATTTTCTCTGCAGTCTGGAAAGCTGAGTCTGGAGGCAAGCAGCACTCTGAGTGCACAGTTATAAGACTAGAGTTGGGAGACCCAAGAGGGATCTGCTGTAGGAGTCCTGGACAAAGTTAAACATGGCCTGAACTGAGTGATGGTAAGAAAAAACGTGGTCACTTCCGACAGTGTCAGAAAGTGCACTAGACGTAGAGGATAGATTAGAGGGAGATGTCAAATGCTGTCCCCAGGTGTTCCACTTGAGCAATCAGGGGTGGTGCCCTACATAGGGTATACCTGAGGAAAGTGAGTATGGGGGAAAGATTAATAAATTGGATAACAAATATAATAATAACCACATTTACTGAGGTTTGTCTCTTTGCTGTTTACTTATGTGTTTCCAAATGTTAATCTCATGGGATTTGCACACTGATCCTATGAGGTAGAGGAAAAAAAACTGAAGACACACAGTTGGTCAAGCACACAGCCAGATTCTAAACCAAGCGGTCTAGCTGCAGAGGCTGAAGTTGGGCTGAGTACACCGTGTCTACGTGGAAGAGCCTCACAGCTCTCAATCTCGGGAGAGAGGTCTAGACCAGTAGTTTTCCATGTTTATAGTCTGAAGGGATTCATCCAAAGAAAACTGATATTTTATTTCTGAACTTTAAGCAATATTTATTCAAACCTTCCATAGGACACCTATTATGCTATGGGCACAGGAAAGAGCATTTGTTCCAATCCCTACCTCCTTAGCCGTGTATTTGTCACTACAGCTCACCGCTCTTGTCCCAGTGAATAGCATCAGAAAATTGGGAAATCACACGATGATCCTCTTTTTACCTCTGAGCCTTGAAACAGTATTCATCTTTCCCAAATCTTGGATACACATTAGATTCACTCACATAGCATTTGAAAATGTAGACACTTAGGCCCCACTCCAGACCTACTATATATGAATCACTGTGTTTTTATTGTTGCTGTTGCTGCTGTTGTTTACAGTTTAAGAAGTATTTCAAGTGTGTAGCTGCAGTCAAGACTCACTGGCCCATAGACTCAAAGCTCCTCTAAGAGTGAAAGTACTAAGAACTAAAAACCACCAGCATTTGAAAGATACTTAGATGAAATAGAATGTTCACTATTTTTTTTAGGTTTAGGGGCACATGTGCAGGTTTATTATATAGGCAAATTGCATGTCACAGAGGTTTGGTGTACAGATGATGTTGTCACCTAGGTAATAAGTATAATACCCAATAAGTAGTTTTTCAACCCTCATCCTCCTCCCACTCTCCACCCACAAGTAGGAACCAGGGTCTGTTGTTCCCGTATTTGTGTCCATGTATACTCAATCTTTAGCTCCCACTTACATGGTTTAGCTGTGACCCCACCCAAATCTTACCTTGAATTGTCATTCCCATTATCCTCACATGTCATGGGAGGGAGCCGCTGGGAGGTAACTGACTTATGGGGATGGTTACCTCCATGCTGTTCTCATGATAGTGAGTTCTCATAAGGTCTGATGGTTTTATAAGGGGTTTTCTTCCCCTTCACTCTACACTTCTCCTTGCAGCCACCATGTGAAGAAGGATGTAAAAGCTTCTCCTTCATGATGCTTCCTTTGTCATGATTGTTAAATTGCCTGAGGCCTCCCTAGCCCTGCAGAACTGTGATTCAATAAAACCTCTTTCCTTTATAAATTACCCAGTCTCAGGTATTTCTTCACAGTAGCGTGAGAACAGACTAATATAGGAATGATATGATTTGGCTGTGTCCCCATTTAAATCTCATCTTTAATTGTGGTTTCCGTAATCCCCATATGTCATGGGAGAGATCTAGTGAAAAGCAAATAACTCCAACCTGTTCTCATTACAGTGAGTGAGTTCGCATGAGATCTGATGGTTTTATAAGGGGCTTTTTTCCTACTTCACTCTGCAATTCTCCTTGCTGCCACCATGTGAAGAAGGGTGTGTTTGCTTTCCCTTCCACCATGATTGTAAGTTTCTGAGGCCTCCTCAGTCATGCTGAACTGTGTGAGTCAATGAAACCTCTTTCTTATATAAAGTACCCAGTCTTGGATAGGTGTTTATTAGGAGCATGTAAACAGACAAATACATCCACTTATAAGTGAGAACACACAGTATTTTGTTTTCTGCCCTGTGTTAGTTCACTTAGGATAACAGCCTCTAGCTCCATCAATGTTAAGGCAAAATACATGATCTCATTCTTTTTTATGGCTGTATAGCACTCTGTGATGTATACATACCATATTTTCTTTATCTAGTCTACCACTGATGGGCATTTAGGTTGATTTCACGTCTTCACCACTGTGAAGAGTGCTGCAATAAACATAAACACGCATGTGTCTTTAAGGTAGAATGACCTCTATCATTTTGGTATATACCCAGTGATGGGGTTGCTGGGTCAATTGGTAGTTCTGTTTTAAGTTCTTTGAGAAATCATCAAAGTGCTTTCCACAATGGCTAAACTAATTTACCTTCTCACTGGCAATGTGTAAGTGTTTCCTTTTCTCCACAGCCTCACCAGTATCTGTTATTTTTAAACTTCTGCTGCTGTTGTTCATAGTTTATGAAGTATTTGAAATGTGCAGCTACAGTCAAGACTAGTGAGTCTCAGAAGCTCAAAATACCTCTGAAAGTGCAAATACTAAAGAGAGAGAGAGAGTCAAACCACCAGGACTTTTAAGATTCCTAGAAGAACCTTCATTATTTAACAAAATTTATATTCCAGGCACTAAATGACATGCTTTGCATATCTTAATTAATTTCACCTTGAACAAGTAAGTACCTTCAATAATCAGCATTTTGTTAATGGGGAAACAGAGTCACAAAGAGATTAGAATTTGTTCCCATGGTGATACAACGGTAGAACCAGTCTACCCAGCAATTACTGCACTGTTTTACTACAGTAATTTTATAAAGATTCTCTCTTTCTCTCATGCACCAATATCAGCTCAAATTTTTTTTATTCTTATCAAAATGCCCTATAGTCCAAAATAAACTGGTAGTACATTGGGAGTGAGGAGAATGAAGAAACTAAGGCAGATCAGATGTAGAGGCCAGTCTTAAAGAATTCCATTGAGAAAAGTACCAAGTGAAAAATCCATCACCCTCAAGTGCATCAGCGTGCAGTTCTCAGGGGGTAGCTATGCCTAATTCACCCTAATCTAAAACAAAAAGCCAAATTATTGTTTCTGTGTTCAAGAGAAAGCTGTGTGTATAAAGTGCAGTCTTGGGGAGCAAAGCAGACAGCTGAGTTCATGTAGGATTGGAGGAAATATGGAGTTTCTGGACTGGAGGACTTTAACAAGCAATTAGTATGTAGGGATTGGTGGAACTTAAGTTGACAAAGTTTGTGCACTCAAGTGAGGTTGGTTTTGATTGGCTGACTTTAAGAAAAGCAAACACTAGAATGAAGATGTTGCCAATTGACTGATTTCAGAAACACGGTGTTGGACTGATTGGCTTAGCCTTCGGAAATTAGTTGTCACTGATCAATGAAGCATGTTTAAGACCAGCTCTTATAGTTACTTTTGCCTCGGTCACAGAACAAATTTACCATGGAGGATAGAAACTTTTATTTTCAAGAGTGGGTCAGAACATGCTACTCCAAGATCCTCTGGTTAGGAGATGTGACAAGGCATTTAGACCCTTAATTGACATTTATTGGGACTGAGCTACAACTAAGAAGCTATTGGCAGATTTAAAGTGAACCCCAAATGATCATCTCTGATCAGTATTTCCCTTAAGAGAATTATTAGCCTATGCATTCCAGTTGAGCATTTATAAGATACTCATTCCAGTTGAATATTTACAGAAACTAAAGCAAGCTTTTAAAAAAATCCAGTTGAATCTATTTGACTCTTTTAACGTCTTATTTTCTGTATTTATAGTCTTTAAACATTTAGGGCTCTTTGCTGTTGCTGTGCTTAACTGTTTTAATAAAGTGATTAGTTTTGGTTATAAAAGAAGATTATCACGTGAGAAAGTCTGCGAATGTCAGCCAGTTAGTATACCCAGGGCGAAAGCCTAGCTGTGTGGATTATGAAGTCATAATCAAACCTCCATTAGTCATCTGATGGCTGTCTTCAGTAAACTACCTATGTGGAATTAAAACTCTCATGAGTGTGCTACTGTCATAATTAAGCTTAACCTCCATTATGACTATACCATCAGAGAATATCCTACTCTATCCAATAAACTTCTCCCACACCCTCACTCCCTGTTTCCCCCTCAAAAGAGAATAACCATTTCTGAGTGATATTGATTTTTTACATTGTAGGTAGTAAAGACAAATAGCCCTGCTGTACATTTGGTTTTGGCTACTTCTACACAATACCCAAACAACTGGCTTGTTCTTTTAATTCAGTGAAAACCAAATATTGGACCTACTTTCATAGAATTGTGTGTATCACGTAAACAGTTTAATTTTTTGCATTTTATTTTAAACTTTTCAGTTGGCTGCTTCTGTGTTAATGCAAAGATGCAAACTTTTTTTTCTTCATTTGCTCCAATCAAGTTACAGTCTGAGACTATCTGAATGACTCCAACAATCTGAATATTTTTTTCAGTCAATTCAGTTACTTCTGTCATGGGGCCAGCCAGGTGCTAAGCTGTCTGATACCCATTCAGTTCCTTTCAGTCACTAGGCTGATGCCATTAAGATTGCCTTGACTGTTTGAATGAAATATCACCATTCATTCTGAAGCATCCATTTGCAATATAGTGATGAGGTGTTGGATATCATGGTTCCCTCCCTCAGTTTCTCCTTTTACACATTTGTGACATGAATCTCAGGGCTATAGGGGCTTTTACAAATGAAATTACACAAAACACTTGGTGTGTTTGGGCTGCTATAACAAAAATACCACAGACTGGATAATGTATAAACAACATAAATTTATTGCTCACGGTTCCAGAAGCTGGGAAGTCCAAGAACAAGGCACCAGCCGATTCAATGTATGCCGAGGGCTCCCTCTCTGCTGTAAACATGGTGCCTTCTAGCTGTATCCTTATGCGGCAGAAAGAGCAAACAAGCTCAGTGAAGCCTCGCATTCATTCCTTTCATGAAGGCAGAACTCTTAGAATGTAATCACCTCCCAAAGCCTCACCCCTTAATACCATCACATTGGGGATTATGTTTCCACATACGAATTGTGGGGGTGGGGTTAGGGGAAGGACACAAACATTCAACCCATAGCAGCATTTTATAGTCTTAAAATGAAAAAAATACACTGTAAAAATTTCAAACAGCCTTCCAATGTGTCTTTATTTTGGTCTTCTTGAAGGGGTGTCCCTTCTCTGCAGTGAGCACCTCCCCTGGTGCTCATAAGCCCAGTCATTCTAACTTCTTTTGAGTCCCTTGTCTATCTATTAGGCCCTCTCTTTCTTTGACTTTTGTTATCTCTTATCCCTGGGCTTCTTCCTCTTTGCCTATAATTGTCCTCAAAGTCCCTTCTTGCCATCCTCCCCTTTCATTTTCTTCCTCTGTTTGTCACTTCCTAGTTACACTCCAATACCTGGTTTCTGCAGCCATCACCTTCTGAGATCTTATCCGCATTCTAAGTGCCGAATACAGATACTTGCCAGGCTACACCTTGCATGACTTCATGTTAATGTTTGACCAAGCTCCCCACTCCAACTTTCTCTTCTCTTAGCTTCTCTTACTTTCCCTTTGGTTTCTCTTACTGCCTCTCTGCCCCCTCCGTCTCAGGTCCCTCTGCTTCTTTTGCTGGCATTAAATGTGCATGTTCCCAGTATCTCATGCTTAAAAGCCTTCTCTTCTCATTCCTCATCTTTCTCACTCCATGCCTTGAAGTGACCCTTTATCATGAGTAATTCCCAAATCAGTGGCTCCAATCTAAACTCTGTCTTAAGCAATAGGTCCGCATGCCCACCTGGCTGCTAACTACTTTTAGAAGATTCAGAAAGCACCATGATTTCAATATACACAGAGTCAAACCTACATCCCCATCTACCCTCCAAAATCAAGCTCTCCTACCATACTCTCTCCATTTAATAATGGCACTGAAATTCACCCAGTCACCAGGTTAGAAATATTGTAGATATAGCATATCTTCCACTTGCTTAAATCCTGAAGTCATATTGGCCACCAAGTCCAGTGACTTTTCCTCAGAATCAGCTCTCCAATCCAACAGCCATCCCCCTGATTCAGGCTCTCACCATCTTGTTAGGCTCCAGTATTAACCCCCTATAACTGGAGACTCTAACCCCAGGGCCTCTCCTCTCAGCCCCACCACAGTGAGTTAAATCTGGTCAGTGCCTTGCTTAAAATTCTTCAGTGGCATCTCATTTCTTACTTCAGGAGGTTATAAGCTATTTCTAGCAGTGTGACCTTTCTCTTCAAATATATTCTTACATAGAACTCTATTGTGCAAAGCAAGGGCTCTCTGTAAGGCTCTGGGTTTGCTGGATCTTGTGGGACCAGGATCACCTCCTGCTCAGTCACTCTCTTACTGCCAGACAGAGGCCCATGAGGCACGTCCGTAATGAAGGACGGATTGAAAATTCTTGATGGCATAAACTCCAAATGACGTGAACTGAAGTATCAGGGTATTAAGGGAGAATGCTATGACTACTATTATCACTCTCGCTGTTACCTTGGCAGCTAGAACTAGAATTCTACTTACAGAGGACACAAGCTTTGAAAAATTACCTATTAAATCCCAGTGAAAAGTTGTGTTTGTCAATGCTTAGGCCCTGGCTATTGCCAAGTTTTCTGGGAGAGGGAAGCATCTCATCCGCTTTAAAAGTGAAGAAGGATTTCCATGTTTCTTTGAGGAGGAAAAGGGCGGATAACAAAAGAGAGAATATATAAGAGAGAAAGAGAAGGCAGAGGAGAATATAAGGGTGGAGGCAGTACGGGGAAAATATTTTAAAAAATACAATCCTGGTGGCAGTGTCTGAAAAGGGAGCTCAGAGAACAGTGATATCCAAGATGTTTTTAAAGATTTGGGAGTTGTTGTTTGTTATGTTTTGCTGCATGTTATGTAATAGAAACCTTCCCCGTCACCTGCAATGTTGAGTAATATGCTTTTTAAGGACTTTGTGAGTGTATTATCTTTGGAAACTGTAAAGGGCTGACTTTTGCATCTAGGTCAGTGGAGGGTAAAAGAAATAATATTTACAGATACAGAAAATGTGAGTACAATGGGCCTGGGAGAATGTAAGCCCCAGATATTTGCAGAAAATGTAGGAAATAAGAAGATGATCCCCAAGCCATGGTTTCAGGAAATCTTCAAATGGATAAATGTTTAGGACCCAGGAGGCCTTAGTGGAAAATAATTGATGGTGCATTCTTTGAATTTATTAATCACATTCAAAATAGGTCACTAATGAAACTAAGCAGTTGTACTGAAGGCCACTTCCAAAGAACAGAATGCTGAGGGCTCTTGAAGTTGCAAAGAGACCAAACTCATTCAGAACTAGCTCCAGAAAAACTTCATATAAAGATACGTGTATGAAAATAAAAGTGAGGAGGTGGAACCAGAATTTTACAACTACTGAAAGCTTTTCAAGTAGGAACTCTCCTAGCCACATGGGTCCAAATGCTGCATCTCTCTGAGCATCCCTTCTTTCTACAACTTTTAGCTTTTTCTGTTTTCTTATAACTGATGGTATTCTCTAGCGCAAAGTTTGCATGATCTTTTGATTCTGGTTCCCGCAACCACTAGACTGACTTCCTGTCTACGCCATTTAATTCAGATTTGAAGGAGGGAGAATGCAATAGGTTTGATGAGAGTGGGGTTCACCTCTAGGCTAGTTTGCTGAAGATGGGGATTCACATTACGAACAAGGCCACTTTGGTTAAAGTGAGCAAGAAAACAATGGTTTACATATAAAATGTAATTATTCCCATGCTTCTCCTCTCTTAGTTTTACTGGCTCGCAAGGTATCTGGTTGTGGATGAATGCTGAGATGTTTCCAGAAGATGGTAGTTCAGTTTTTTGTTTTGTTGTACACAGAGAAACTGGAAGCAATCTTCAGATATAAGTGAAAGGTCTGTTTCACTTATAACAAGAACTTTGGAGGACTCCTCAGGGATTTTATGACAGAATCTCAAATCTTAGGACAGTTTTCCCACTGAGAATTTGTGTCACTGACATTATTTTCTGCATGCAAGCGTATTATCTTTTACATAATAGATATATACCTAAAAGGTTGTGTGTGAATCAAATGTTTATATTTGGGAGACAGTTTTAATCTCAGTTTCTTCACCTATACAATGGGGGAAATCAAATTATATTTCAAACTCCCCAGTGAAGCATGATTTTATTTAAGGAGCCATGCTGTGAAGTTTCTCTGTGGCTGGAATACTGGTCCACTAATTGATCTGTTTCACAAATTTGGATTTTTATCTACCAGGCTTTCTCGGATGCAACTTAGAGAGTTAAACAGTAGCTATGGAGAGAGTCTAAGTACTAGAAAAATAAAAGTGGTTATAAGCTGAATGTGAAACCCAGAACTCAGAGTTCCACTCAGCAATTTAAGCATCAATTCAGGGATGATGATCAGTAATCCAAAGTAGCTGAGTTCTTTTTTTCCATATTTTAATAGTCTCTGACTCTGTAAGTAACAAGCAAGGTTCTGTTAAGATCCCATTTCAAATTTCTGTTTAAAAGCTCTGCTCTTCACCTTTGAAGAAATGGAGCGCATGAAGTTAAGTAAACAAATTGCAGATGGCACACACACCACATTCACTCAGAAAACATGCTGATTACTCAGCAAAATGGCATTTAGCACCACAGAAAAAGCCAAGAGCTAAGTTGCTACATCAAATCCTCAATGGAATCCAATATCCCCACCTGTGGGATGCCTAGAGATAATCAGAAATTGTGTCCAAAAATGCAATAACCAGAAGGGAAGAAAAGCAGATCTACTATCTTTTATGAGGAATGGAATCGTGAAAAGGGTCTTTCAGCATGGACTAAGTACACTAGAAGCATAGTTTATTCTGTCTCGACGCCTACTAATGGTCTGATCCTCCCCCATACACTTGCTAGGTACAGTATGGATTTATTATTTGCATCTAGAACTATATCACACTCCTCTCTCCTAGGCAATCACCAAACCTGTTGTACCAGCACAAAGATGGAGCTACTATAAAAATTAATAAGTAGGGCCAATGTTTATTTTTCTAGAATGATGAGCTTTTCAGAATCCTTTACTTCTCACAATACATTAAGATGCTGCTGTAATCATAAAAATAACCTGAGTGAATGAGAAATAGTAATTGAGCACCATCAAAACACTCTACATTGGAGAGGGGGAGCATACAGTGATCGATAAAACTCAGAACACCAACAGGGTTTAAGTGACTGAGTCCCCCACTGGTTCCCCAGTATTCAGGATACCAAAGGTACTGAAACTACTCTTCAGGGATCAGGCAGCAGAAATTTCCATGAAGACAAGGAGCACAATAAACTTTGAAAAATGACTGGATTCTACTTCCTTTAGCTCCAAAGTAGGGGCACCTGAGGTCATCATAAGCCACTAGATACACAGTCGGATGCCTTCTGCATTCCCTTCCAAAAACACTCAAGATAGAAGACAATGGGGATTCCATCAATAATAGTATAAAAATATGTCAGAAAAGACGGTGCTTCAGAAGCCGAGGAAATAGCAGAATGAACAACTGAAATTCATTTTATATATATATATATATATACGTATATATATATATATATATACGTATATATATATATATACACATACATACATCACAAAGGGCAAGGCAGCCAGTGTAAGGATGGAAAGGGACACACACAAGAGAAGCACAATCCTATTTCTCTCTCCCTAAATCTGTATGAGGTAAGGCAAACCACCTCACTGCTCTGGGACCTCATCTCTCCAACATGTAAAGCTTTTTATGAGTAAATGCAGAATGACATCTTCAATCCTTCTTCCAGGTTCTAGAATCAGAAGGTAAAAAGATGTAAGTCAGCCGCGGTGGCTCATGCCTGTAATCCCAGCACTTTGGGAGGCTGAGGTGGGTGAATCATGAGGTCAAGAGATCGAGACCATCCTGGCCAACAGGTGAAACCCCATCTCTACTAAAAATACAAAAATTAGCTGAGTGTGGTGGTGTGTGACTGCAGACCCAGCTACTGGGGAGGCTGAGGCAGGAGAATCGCCTGAACCCGGGAGTCGGAAGTTGCAGCGAGCTGAGATTGTGCTACTGCACTCCAGCCTGTCCACAAGCAAAACTCCACCTCGAACAAACAAACAAACAAACAAATGGAGTAGTTGATAAGGTTGAAAGGGCTAGGGGAAATATGCTACCACCGTCAACTGGTGGATTCCACGGAGGATATAAAAACATTTACCGCTTGTAAACATGGAAGCACTCTCTACCTACTAAATGGAGACCACTTGCAAGCATGCATGCATTATTTAGGTATTATGCACTGATTTGTACGTGTATGAGAATTTAATAAGTAATTTAGTGGCAGAGAGATACGTAATTATAACCTTTAATCACCAGTAGACCTCCAGACAGGACTCAAAATCTGTATTTCTCCACTCCTTGCCTGGCAGGTCTCAGAAGGTCAAGGTTTTGTGTTGCCCTAGCAACAGCTGATAGCATCACTACCACCTGAAGCCGCCCAGGGGGCTGTAGGCTTTGCAGCACTGTAAGTGGTTACGATGTTATCCCAGTTGCTGGGGAAACGCACAACCTTGCACCAGGCAGGTGGGTAACCGTGGAGTCCATTTCCAATCATTCCGCCTTTAACAGTCTACACTGGCAAATGTATTCATCACTGCGTAAATTCTGCGAACAATTTGGGATCTTAAAGAGTTTTAGTCATGTGTTCTCTTTTTAAAAAGCTCTTAAATGGTTCACCTTTACTGCTTGAAATGTAGTGCTTCTATGAAAAAAATAAAAACAGGTTTATTATTGCTCTATTGTAAATGAAATTGCCACCCACACTAAAATATGCCAGAGTAACTCTTCCCCAGTGTCTCTGCCCCCCACAGTCAAGACTGCAGATATTTTTAGGTTGCTCTCTGCTGTATCTATGGGGGAAAAAGAAAAGAAAAAAAATATCTTATGATAATATTGAATCTTTCAAAGTAGACTCATAAAAGCAGAGAAGTCCTGTTCATCATTTGAGTCATCCTTGATTGGCTCTCTTTTAAAATGCATCCTCTGCCTTTCTTATAACCAAGGGCTTTAAAATTCAAATGTTCATGAACACCAGCTTTATTAAAATTAGGGCTTGGGGAAATGGCTTGGAAAAGGGAGAAAAGAATATTACCCGACCATTTAAAACATGCTAATTAATGAAGTTCTAAAGCCCAGAGAGGGCATTTGATACAGCAAGAGTTTCTCTGCCAAGGAAGAATAAAACTCATCTAAAAACAAAATATTTTTTTTAAACCCTCAGAATAAAATAAAATTGAAGTAGATTAACCCAAATCTTCCCCCTGGTTCTGGAGAGGCCTCGGGAGTTCTTCTGTATTCTAAGAACTTGAGTTTGCCTGCCTATGAACTGAACACATTTCCATTTTCTGGTCCAGCTCCATGCCAGCCTTTTAGCCATTGGGGTCCTGCCATGAATGTGCAATGCAAGGCATTTCACCCACTTGGTTTTTATGAACTGCTTGTCCTCAGGGGCAACCCCATAGTCAGCCCTGGTTAAAAGGGAATGCGGGGAGAGACGCTACCCAGATGCATGGCTCCACTCTGCCCCATCTGTCTTAGCCAGAAGCTCCTTTCACTTTTAATTATGCAGAAGAGAACACATTCTCCTTTCTCCAATCTCCACTTCTCTTACCTCATTCATCCACTGCAGCTTAGAACTGGAGCTTTCAGCAATGTTTTCCTCCCACATGTTAAACATCAGTGGATCCTTCTAAAGCGTATGTAGTTAAGCTTGTATCAACCTCACCAATGTTTCCCCACACTCAACAGAGGAAGATACGTTTGATTTTATCTTTTTTTTACTCACCATTGTGATAGTCTTGTTTTGTGTTCTACAGGAATCTCTCTCTCTCTCCGGATATTGCTGTGGGCCAAAAATGGAAAGTCTCCATTGAGTGAAAAACAGATTCCTTGGTACGGAAATAAATAAATAATCCCAGTTCTGTAACAGAAAATCATTTTCTGGGGCCTGATAATGATTTCCTAATACTGAGATATCAATCAGATGATCCATTTATTGTCTAATGAAAGCACTGGGGCCGGAGAAGGGATGAGTCTGTGGAAGAAAATGGGACGATCCACGGGGTGAAGGCTGGGGAAGGGAAGTGAAGGGGGCATGGGCAGGTAGTCAATGTCAGGAATCTGAAAACAGGGTTTGGAAGAGCCTGTGCAACACATCTGCTCTGTAAATACCCAAATTCCCTTCCTCTCGCCCTCCAGCTCCTCCAGGCCAAAGTAAGACCTTGCACATTGTAGCTCTGCACGTCTAAAGGTAACATGAAAGAAAGAGGTGCCGCCATGCCTTTGCACAGCTGTGCTGGCTTCTAGAATGTTTTTCTCTTCTTTCCCACTTGTCTGTCCCTTGGAGATAATCATAATAAACAGCCATTAAAATTGGTAACAGCTAAGGTCACCTTGTGTCAGGCACCTTGCTAAGTGCTTTATATAGCTCATGCATGTTCACCACAATTCTATAAAGTAAGTATTCTATTTCCTGCTTTTCTGATGAGGAGTGTGGGTCTTGGAGAGCTTAGGTTACCGGCACAAGGGCATATAGGTTAGGAGCAGCAGCAAAAGAATTTATCCACCCAAAGCCTATGTTCTTAACCACCATAAAAGATACAGCTCAAAGATTACTTCTTTTAGGAAGCCTCTTGCCTCACCAGAAAAAAAAAAGAAAAAATCCTCTTTCCCCTCACTCAGTATTCAGATATTTCGTATAAAGTTCTCTTAGAGCACTTATCATACTGGATAGCAGTTAATGGAACTATTTTAATTACTTTTTATGTATGATACAATTCTGCAGTCTTGGCACCAAAATTACCTGACACACAACAATTGTTCAATAAATATTTGCAGAAATGAGGAATAATGGATAGAATGAACAAACAGTGAGGCAAACCAGCACAGCCCTAACACACTTTGGACACAGAGACCTGGATGCCTTTTTAGCCAGTTGAGATGAGGATACAGCTCTTTCCTTTCATTGAACACTTCAAATATGTCAGGCAGAGAGGCTGAGTCAGGGAGAGGCCAGGTGAGCTGACTGCAGGCTGATACCCACACTCAACCTAATACCTACCTGCACCTTCATCCTCAAAAGGGATGAGGTAGGCTGGATCGACCCTATGCTCCTATGGTTGGGATTAGGTCAGAAGAAAAATGAGGTCTTACAATTGCCATCTTAAAGGCTCAGCCTGTCAGGACCCACGCCTGCATAGGCGGGGCAAGGGCCATAGTTATGCAGAGCAGAAGAAAGACCATCACTCCACAGAGGGGGGACCCACCCGCACTGTGCTGCAGAGGCCTTCTCCAATCAGGAGAGAAAGACAAATGAACCTGGAATCTTGTCCTATTTTGTCCTCAAAACTAGGCATGAGAGGCAGCCGCAGAGGGACCCTGGGTGGGTGGGGAGCAGGGCAGTCTGCAGTCTCTTGTAGAAACAAGGTGGGTGTAGAACGGTGACCACCACTTGGGCAGTTCTCCAGCTGCTAAAGATCATACAGTCAAGCCTCTGTTGACTAAAGTGACATTTATTTATAGTTTTCTCTTAGGTATGTATTGCCTTTGCATCTCACTTTTCCTCAATATATAACTCAGTGTAAATAAATGAATAAAAGGATTATGCAGTGCAGGAGCTGCCATACAGGAGGAGTTCAGGAAGGTGCTGGTAGGTAGCACCAGAAATCCCAAAATGGTTCTGCTACAGACACTCACTCTTCTGTGACCAAAAGCTTCTTGCACGTGAAGAGGGAAGTCCTGAGCATGTTGATTACTTCATCTGAAAGTCCATAGTGCTGACCAAAGGGTGACCTGACACTAAACCCCTAGGAGTCACTAGATTGTAAAGGTCTTCAGCACAGAAAGAAGGTTTTGTATCCTTTGAACTCCAGATCCTGGAACCCTTGGCAAAGCTTAGTCCTGTCATCCTATAGCACATAACAAAGCCGACTTCACAGCTGTGTCCTGTAAAGGCTGAGCAGGGTCACGGCAAAGTCAAAGGTGAGAGTTTGGAAGGCAATTGGAAGAGATCGACTCTAACTCTCTTATTTCATGAAGCCTATAGAGAATGTCAGTGCTGTATTTCCAGTAACTCAAAAGCGTGTACTTAGAGCTCCAGCAAAGAGGGCACCATACAAATAAATTAATGATAAAAGAAAGACAGATTAGACAAAGTCAGCTTCAGTGATCTTATCCAGAACCCGATAGTAAGAGAAAATGTAGAAATAGTCTATTTTAACTTTAACATCCATGCAAGTTTAGTGTTTAGATGCTTTTGGAGGCACTTGAAAGACTGCTAAACACACAATATTTTGACACTTTGGATGTCTAAAGGTCTTATTTGTTCTGTGGAGGATGCTATCATGTTCCCAGAGAATTAGGCTCAAGTTGGAGAACCCAGAGAGAGAGCATTTCTGAAAAAATGTGATACTTCAGAGAAGTAATATTTTACAAGACCATACAGGATAAAAAAAACAACCTGATAATAAATATGTCTCAAAGTAACAGACTCTGAATTCCGGGACTAAAGTGTCCATTTTGTCACTCACCACTGAGAAGCCTTGAAAAAGTTATTTAACCTCTCTGATGTCTGGTTCAATATCTGCATATTACAAAAACAAATGTGAATATGTATTTGCTGTAAAATAAAATAAATTGGAAATTTTTAAAAAATCGTCTACAAGTCATATTGTTTAACACGCTTATGCTGTATTAAACAGTATGAAAACGAGCATGAAGAAGAAAGAAAGGGGAAGTTACAATGAATTGGGCTTCACTGGAAAGTGCATATGGTAGGTTTTTTCTCCAAGGAACTAAAGGAAAATGAATTGCAGAAGTCAGGTGGCATACGTTTACTATAGTCAATAACGGATTTAATTATAAAGACTTCATTATATTTGTGCATAAGTACAATATAATATAACTACATTGTAATTATCCTATTGGGCAATGACAAAGCCAATCCCAAGACTGCCATTGCTTCTGATGTTTAAAACAGTGTCAGTATGCACACCTATGTTTATTGCAGCACTAGTCACAATAGCAAAGACTTGGAACCAACCCAAATGCCCATCAATGATAAACTGGATAAAGAAAATGTGGCACATATATACCATGGAATACTATGCAGCCATAAAAAATAATTAGTTCATGTCCTTTGCAGGGACATGGATGAAGCTAGAAACCATCATTCTCAGCAAACTAACACAGGAACAGAAAACCAAACACTGCATGTTCTCACTCATAAGTGGGAGTTGAACAATGAGAACACATGGACACAGGGAGGGGAAATATCACACACCAGGGCCTGTTAAGGGCTGGTTGGGGGAGTAGGGGTGAGAGAGCATTAGGTGAAATACCTAATGTAGATGACGGGGTGATGAATGCAGCAAACCACCATGGCACATGTATACCTATGTAACAAACCTGCATGTTCTACACATGTACCCCAGAACTTAAAGTACAATTAAAAAAACCTTTGCTGTCCTTTACCTCCCTATATATGCACCGTTTACTGTGTCATGTGTATTCCCATTCCAATGCCAATTCTCAAATATCATTTTCTTTTAGGAAAAAAACAAACAGTACCAGATTTCACCCCTGTAAAAATGTTTTTGGGGAAAAAGAGTGATATTGAGGTCTACACTAAAATGTGATTTAGTCACCCTCATGGTTTGACCCCTTACTATGATGCTCCATAAGTGATGATGGGTGAATAAATGAAGATGGATGAATGAATGGCTGGATAGATGGATGGTCGGATGGATGGATGGATGGTTAGATGGATGGACAGATAATGAATGTCCTCCAATACTCTGGCAGCTTTATTTGCTTTAGTGCTTTTAGTAGGATTTCACATTTTTAAAACTGCAAGATGTTTATGCATCATGCCCTTTATCCTCACTATAAACCTCAGCAGAAGGTGTTATTATTTTTATTATACAAAGACCAAAAGTGACACCCAAGGATGGTTAAACAGCTTGCTTAGAGTCACAGAAGCTGTTGGCAAAGTTGAGATTTGCATATAGGTCTGTAAGATTCCAAAGTCTAAAATCTTCCACTAAAAATCATTTCTTCATAATCACCTAAAAATGAGTGAAGAGGCAGACTTTGAAAGTTTAGTTAACATTTTTTGAGTTCTTGTTTTTGAGTTTGTGTTCCAGTTTCCTTGTTTGGCAAGATAAGTAGGTGTCTGGATACGAAAAGGAAAAACAGAAATAGGATGACCATATTCCCTGGTTGTCTGAGACAGTTCCCATTTGTACTTATCAGCCTGGAAAATTATTAATAATGTCTATTTACAGTCTCAAAATATCCCAGTCTCCACCTGAAGTAGAAACCACCATTTATGGGCTAGTTAAGAGTCCAGTGAATGTGTGTATGTTACACTTTATTTTTCAGTTGAGAGCTTCTCCTAAGTTACCGAAGAGGGATAACCCTAAGTTTTAATGGGCATCTCCAGCAACAAAAAGTGGCTTCCTAAGAATTTGTCAGTTCACATGTCCTTCCCAAGCTCATCATACCTGCTCACACTTCCTCATGAGAAGTGAAATGAATGTGACTTGAAATAGCATCATGACAAGGAAGGCAATGAGCTAGATTGTACATTTTAGCATAGGATCCCTGTTTGCCTGTAGCTGGATTTCACTCTTACCTGTAGGCCACATTGCTAAGAATGGCTGCATGTATGCAGGACTTTTCTCATGTACCCTGACCCCTACCAAGGCTGCCAACCCAGCCTGCCTCGGTCTCCTCCTCTTCCTGACCATCAGAGGTAACTTTGCACAAAGCAACATTTACATAATTTCTAATTTTTCTGTTCAAAAGCCTTGTGCATTTTTTCACTGCTATAGTTAAAACTGTAATTTCTCAGCATGAGCTATACAATATTCATGATATAATAGGAGGATAAGCATAAGGAGAAAAGAGTTAGAGTCATGGTCCATGTACTAAGTAACTGTGTGAGTCTGGCTAAGGAGTTTAATGCCTCAACATCTCAGTTTCCCCATGTCTAAATATGAGGTTAGAATACATAAATTCTAAGAAGCTTTCCAATACTAAGACATTGTTTGGGACTTGCTGTATTTCTCCTTGGCTTCTCTGATCTAAGTACAAGTTATTTACTCTCTATTCCATGGAATCCATTTTTTAAATTCCTACTATTTGCTTTCACAGGCTGTATTTCCCACTGGGAATGCCCTCTTTCCTCATTATTGCTTCTTTTATCATTGCTTTCAGCCCCATGGACCCAAATGGCATTAATCACCTAGACCCACAGTACTACTCTTATCTGATAAGGAGAACCACAAATACCCATCTCCACTGACTAGAGCTCTTGCATATCCATGTTGGCCAAACTGATATTGACCTTCTTCTGCCTCTAATTCAGACTGATGATAGCTAATCCAAGCGCTAATTCTATTCCATTCATCTCTGACTAGCTATTTCTTACTGATCCTTTCCCAATGGTCTTCCAGTGAGTATATCTCCAGCCCTATACCTCCCATGAATGAATGCCACTCACAAATCTAACAGCCTATTCTATGTTTCTTACTGAATACCAAAAAGATATCTCAAACCACATACCTCTTCCAATAGCCCCAAATCTGCTTAAGACTTTCGAAACAGGTTAAGTGATACCGTTACCTATCCAGTGGTACAGACCCCCCGCATTCCTTTTTTCTTCACCCTTGGAATCTGTATTAGTCTGTTCTTATGCTGCTAATAAAAACATACCCAAGACTGTGTAATTTAGAAAGGAAACAGGTTTAACTGACTCACAGTTCCACATGGCTGGGGAGGCCTCACAATAGTGGTGGAAGGTGAAGGGGAAGCAGGACACATTTTAAATGGCAGCAGGCAAGGCAGCCGGTGCAGATGAACTCCCTTTATAAAACCATCAAATCCTGTGAGACTTATTCCCTGTCATGAGAACAGCACAGGAAAGATCCACCCCATGATTCAATCACCTCCCACCTGGTCCCTCCCACCACACATGGGAATTATGGGAGCTACAATTCAAGATGAGATTTGGGTGGGGACACAGCCAAATCATATCAGAATCTAATCCAAAAGCAAATTTGTTTGGCAATATCTCAAATATATCTTGCAAAGATGGTCATTACTCACCATCTTTATGATAGTGAGTGAATATTCAACCAGAACACCAAAATCTCTTTATCCAGACTGTTGGTTACCCTGCACCTGAGTGTCTCATTCCTGCCCAATGCCCACATAGCAGCACGGTGATCTTATTAAATTTTTATCAGGGTCTACAAAGGTTCGATCAGCCCCATGAGGCCTGTGCCTAGCTGTTTCTTCCACCTTGTGCCTAGCCACTCTTTCACAAACCCCTGCTCTTCTTTCTGCTCCTGGGACACAGCAAGCACACTGCTGCCTCGCGACCTCGCACTTGCTGTTCCTGCTGCTCAGATTGCTTCCCCACCCCAGTTATTTGCATATTTAATTTGCTTCACATTCAAGTCTCCACTCAAATGTCACCTGCTTTAAGATCACCCTCCTGATAGCCTAAATGGAAGTTGACCCAACCCCTTCCTGTATCTCTTGATCACATTAGCCTGTTTTATTTCCTTCCTTCATAAACTTATTATCTGAAGTTTTGGCTATTGCTTTTTATTTAGATATTTTCCTCTTTCCTCTAATGTAAGTTATATGAAGGCATGTACCTCATCTGTCATGCTCGTCCTTATATTTCTAGTGTTTAACAGGACACTTGTCACTTAGTGGGCATTTAAATATTTATTGAATGAATGAATGAATGAATGACCCACCGTGGAATCTGCCTGAGCTATAACGAAATGATCAGATCACCTCCAGTCCACAGAGACTTCTCTGACCACTGAGCCCAGAGTAGTTTTATCATATCTAAAATCTCCTATGCAATTTCTCCCTGTGCTGCTTCTAAGGTATTATTTTGGTTATTATTGAGTTTCTATCTCTTAACTGACCTTCTTTTACTCTGTTTTGGAATGCTAGGGCTGGAACTTTGAAACCCACATTTCTGATTTGCCAAATCTTTCTTGCTTTTCTTCTACCCATTGGAGCCATAGAGGAGACTAGGAGATCAGGAGAGGGAAGGGACTCTCTTCCAATTAGCTTCCTGTCCTAGCAACTTGACTCCAGCAATGCCTCCTTTCTCTTACAGAAGCACTTGATTCCATTTTCATTGACCCCTCTCCTCCAACACTCATACCCATCTGCACACTGCCAGGAATTGCTGAGGCAGGAGAATCGCTTGAACCAGGGAGGCGGAGGTTGCAGTGAGCCGAGATCGTGGCACTGCATTCCAGCCTGCGTGATAGAGTGAGATTCCATCTCACAACAACAACAACAAAAACAAAGCATTAGTGAAGTTTCATAGAGTGAGATTCCACACACACACGCATGCACTAGTGAATTTTCATTGACTTGTACCATTTCCATTTTTTCTCAGAACATCTTTTATTGGCTCAATTCACTTGGAAGCTTGTTTAAAGTAGGAATTACCCCCTCATTTAGCCCTATATCTACTGGCCGAGGTGCCTTACACATTATAACTGGTCAGTACGTGCATGATGATGATTGACCATTTGTAGTCCTAGAAGTAAATTAGTTCATATTCCTGTTTTCAGAGGCAGCATTTTAAAACATTTCTGGAGATAAGCTATCTTAATCTTCAAGCCCTCCAGGATAGGAAATTCTTCAAATATTTATTTTGATTGTTAAATGTTTGCCTGTGAACCCATGCCAGAATCTCTTTGCTGTCAAGAAGTGCTTTCCACATGGACCTGATGGTAGAGATTTGCACGGAGGGGAAATGCTGGGATCTGAGAATGATGATGATTTTGACAATGTATGATAGAACTTGACCCCCAAATAAGTTCTTGCTGTTTTCCACATAACCCAGTTATTTGATCTCAAGTTTAATTCATTCTTTCTCTTCCCCACCCTGGTTTTGTGTACAGAAAAAAAACAAAAACAAAAACAAAAAAACCTATTTGTTCAATTCACATGAAAACTGTACTTGTCTGAAATCAGCTCTCCCCACAAAAATTAAAGGTGTATTAAAATCGTTTTCAAAGATATAATATTTTGAAACTGTGGGGCCTTCCATTTCTGCCTTCCTTAGCCATGAACGGCTAGAGTCCTTCAGGCCTGGCGCTCATGTTTAGGGGTCTGTGTCTACACTGATGGGGGCAAAAAGTGCCTTAGAAGTACCAGCAGGTGGAAGTGGGATTTAGTACTCTGCCGTCTATGTGGCGTCCAAAGTGTGAGGAGTGCCCTCTGCACCGTGTGCCCAATGCCACAGCTCTTCCCTGACATGCAGGTGATTCAGCCTCAATGACTGGGTTGTTGTCTTCTAGTTCCTGATTTTTATGCTTGATCTAGTGGAGTCTCATCCTGAAATGCAGCATGCTTGAACCCTTACTAGTTATTATAAACCCTGTATCTCGAGGCTGGACACCATTCCCTTTAGCCCCTGGCCACTCCTCCCTGCCACGACCCCTGGATTGGCCTCTATTTTCCCACAGACACTCCTGCCTCCTTGGACACTGCAGTGTTCTATGTCACTTCCAATACTGGTATGTGAGATATCGGCTACTTCCCTTCTATCTGGTGGCTTCCTGGGCGCTTGTTCTCTCTGGTTCTGACCTTATTGCCTTTCTCTTCTGCTGAGGTATCTATACATCCAATTGCCAAGCCCTAATTCATGGATCCTCATGTGAATTAGAAGCCAAACAGCAAGTAACTGGCCCCAGTCACCACTCTTTCTAATACCTCATGGGGAATGTTGGGTTCTTCTAGAGGTCAAGATCATCAGCTCTGTCTGGGGAAATGTCGTAGCCTCTTCTCTAAGGAATTTACATCTCCCACTTTTGTTTAGTGACGATTAGCTATTTTACCCTCCAAGATCTTATTTTCAACCACAAAGTTGCTCCATTCTGGCTTTCACATAATAGCACTGATTTTGATATATAATGTACAGAATTGGTCTTCTTACTTTGACATTACCCCTTAGTAAATGAAAATACAACAAAAAATCTTCTTTTTCAGGTTATATCATGTTGTTATAAGCCAGTCATCTGTAGGTGTTATCCAGCAACACTAATAATAGTTAACCTATTTATAACCTATAAAACTATATAATAGTTAATTGAGTTATATGTCAAAACTATTTTTAGTGCTATTCACATATTAACTCACATAAGTCTTGTAGAAATCCCATAAAATAGGTTTTATTATTTTCTCTATTTTATGCATAAGAAACAGAAACAAAGCTCCATCCAGCAACTTTCCTAAGTTTGGTAGTAAAGCTGGTAATAGGACACCTGTAATTGAAGTCTAGATCTCAAACTCAATCATTATTCTCTGCTACTTTTTGCAGTGAGAGCAATTTCTCTCCATTTCTCAATCTGTCTTGATTCCCAATAGGTCTTACAGAACAGAGGGGTGAACCTCTTGCTAGTAGCATTCTCACATGGTTAATTGGAAGGCTCTGGAATCTTAGAGTCCTGGACTCTGTTCTCAACTTCCCCATATGCAAGCTGCATGACCCAGATAAATTATTAACCTCTCTGAGTCTTCATTTTCTCAATTGCTGCTTTTTCTTTTTTCTGACACCAAATCGTTGTCCAACTATTGAATTTAATTCTGACACAAACTATTTGAATTTAGCGCAGACTTCACAAGGCAAGGGCTCAGAATCACAACACTGCTCCCAGCTGCAAATGCCAGGACCCACCTGTACTTCTGACCAACAGGCTATAAGTTGGAGTTTCCCTCTACCTTCTCCTCCATTTCAACAAGTCACTAGAGCAATTCAACAAACTCAGAAAACACTTCACTAATGTTTATTGGTTTATTATAAAGGATATAGCTCAAGGATAGTCAAATGAAAGAGATGTATAGGGTAAGGTATAGGGTGCAGGAGAGAGATTTTACGCCCTCTCCACAAATACAATCTCCCCCACCGCAAAGGTCAGGGTTAAGACTGAAAGTTCCACCCCTGTAAACAGCAATTAGACTTTTTATCACTCAGCAGATTTCAAGGGTTTTAGGAGTTCAGAGCCAGAACAAAGACGAAATACGTACTTTTATTACACCACAATAACAAAAGAGGCAAAAGACTGTATCATCGATTTATTAGGTAGACTCTGAAATAAGACAGATACAAGTGGTACACTGAGAAACCTAGAACAAATTTTTTTTTTCAATTTTTTTTTCAAGCGGCCCAACGGGCTGCTCCACTTCCTCACTGTCATTATCACTTCTGCATTGCCCCACTATAGGTCACACTGAGCACAGGACATGCACCAGCAAGTTACTTGGGAATTCCAAGTTATTGGGAATTCCATGCACCAGCAAGTACATTTAACATCAGGTGATCAGATGCACTATTGTTCAATGTCATGGGTGATATGTCTCTCAAGCATGAAAAGCAACAAAATCAATTATGAGCTTTTACAGAGCACCTCTTTCATGCAGCCTGCTGTATCAGTCATTGGAGATATCAAGATGTTCAAAATCAAAGTTGTCTTGTCGAGTCCTCTTTCTCCATCACCCAGTTAGTTATCTCCAGTTTGTCCTAACATTCCCTTTAGAACTTTTCCGCAGTGTCGTCTACACACTTATTGGTGTCTGTAATATCATCTGCACCCCATCATTAGTCTGTTAAAATGCCCACCACTATTTTTAAGTGCCTATCTCAATGTCATTTCCTCCAGGGTGTCCATTTCTCCAAGACAATCCTCTTAGCAGAATTATGTTTTGCTTTCTGCATGATCATGCAGCACCTGGATCGCCTCTGGCTTTAATTATTGAGGGTGTTGTGTGCAAGCCTTATTGGGCTTTCAGACTGAAAGTTCTTGGAAGGCAAACATAGCATCCCACTCATCTTCCAAATAACCCAGTGTTCTGTACAGAATGGACTGGGAATGGATGTGTATTGAATTAAATAGATTCAAATCTAATCAAGCATCACCAGCAGAGATAAACTGTAGTTATGAACTCCTTCTTCTGGCTTAAGCCTGCCCAATTTGAGAACTAGTGTTGACTATGACATTTTAGGAGAGTTTAATTCCACAGATGGTTAATCTCATTTTTTTATGCGTTGATTTTTCCTAGTTTTCTTCACAGAAGGTAATTTATTTCTAAGTTTCAGAAGCACTTTATTGTAACCTCTCATTTATGGACTATAATAATACCCATCGTTTATTGGATGCTTATTATGCATCAGTCACTGTGTTAAGTGCTTTAACTAAGTTCACTGATTTAATTTCCACAACAGCCCTGTGAGATGTGGAGTTTTATTTGTGTTTTATTTATATTTTTATCATTTTCTGGCCTTATTTTACAGATAAGAGAACTGAGATTAAGAGAGAGAAATGAAATTCCCATATGCTCTGGGGTAAAGTTAACTCTTAACAATTTGTCTCTCTGTCAATATTCTCTTGAGCATATTGGGTTGGGTAGCACCTGTCTTAAAGACCAGTCCTGCAGCAAGGGCAGGTTTCCTAACCCTATTCCCACCAAAAGTTCTATCCATTCCCGGCAATTTCACCTTCCCCACTGTCCCAGTTCCGGTAGGTGTTGACATACTTCCAGATACAGCCTGCTGAAGATATAACAAGACCTTGTACATAAAGAGAGACTTTGTGTGTGTGTGCTGCAGCTTAAATTCCCACTGAGCAGTACAGACCATACCTTCAAAAGAATTATAGAGAATGTTGAGATGATGAAGGCTTGAAGTATTCAATGCCATTGTCATGTAGGAAATGGAATCTAAGCCTTGAGGAAAATAGAACCCTGGCAGATTGAGAAGAGTTAGAAGAGTTCCTCAGATGGGAAATATTCTGAGTCAAGATTCCGAGATAGCAATGCACCTATTGCCTTTAGGGGCACAACAGCAATGTTTTTATAGAGAAATAAGAGGAAAATATTATCTGAAGAATGGGACAACATTATGAAGGTGCATGGAATGGAAGACAAAAAATCAGGTGTGCAGTGTCTGTATTCAGAAGTTTATTTCCCACCTATAGGATTTTCACATGTAAGGAAATCATAAGTTAAAATATGCTTGTTTGGCTGCCAGGAATTAAGGAACTTCACGCATGATACGTAGTTCCGCTAATGTCACCTAGAGGTCATTTCTATTAGGCAAGAGGAAGAGTTCTTTATCCTAAAAGTTTTCTGAGCTGTACAAATTAAAGGTCTATTATTTTATTTAAAAATACACATTAGTAGATATTCAATTTTCTAAGCCTGAGGCTGATTTCACCAGCATATGGCTACTGCTTAAACTCACTGTCATTACCATGCACTTGCCAACCAATCATTTATTATTATGTCAGCCATAATACATTAGTGGTAAATACCTGTGGGATCAGCAAAGTTATCTTTAAATTATACTGCAAGTTACATGAAGATGAAGGCTGTGTCTCAAATTTTGATACTTAAGACTCAACCCCTATTGTCAAAGTTGCCATTCTAGCATGCAAGGAATTAAACATATCCCTTTTCAATAAATCCTCCAGAGAAAGAGAGAAAGAGAAAGACTTATTTGTTATGAGGAATTGGCTCATGCAATTATGGAGCCTGAGAAGTCCCATGATCTACCATCTGCAAGCTATAGACTCAGGGAAGCTGATAATGTCATTCCATCTGGGTTTTAAGGTACAATACCACGACAGCTAATGATGTCAACTCCAGTCTGAAGGCAAGAGAAGCTGAGAAGATGTCCTTACTCAAGCAGGCAAGCCAGAAAAAAAAGGTCAATTGCTCTTTTCTCTGCTTTTTGTTCTACTGAAGCCCACAACAGAGTGGAGGATTCCCACCTATCCTGGAGAGGGAAATATACTTTATTGAATCCACTGATTCAAATGTCAGTCTCGTGCAGAGACATCATCATAGACACATCCAAAAACAATGTTCAATCCAGGCACCCCATTGCCCACTCGAGGTGACACATAAAATGAGCCATCACATACTGCTTTCCATATCTTTCCACAGCTGACCTTGAACCCAAAAGCCCAGCTATATTCACTCTTTGCAATTTCCCCATCTCTATAGATTTGCATATGCCATCTCTTCAGCCTGGAAATACCTTTTCCTAAACAAGTTTCAAAATGATTTTCACAATTTATTCAACATTTATTTGATTTTTTGTAATTAGTTACAAATTGATTAAGCATTTATTTTATGCCTATTACTGAGTTTGTGTAAGTCTCACAAGAGTTTGCTAAAGAAGGTATTATTAGCACTCCCATTTCATAGATGAGAAAATCGAGGCTCAAAGATCTTAAGATATTTTCCCAAGGTCAAAGTCCACAAAGTGCCAGAGCCAGAATTTGAACCCAGAAATGGGTGTGTTCTAAACTTGTTGTGCAAACATGGGAGGCCCCTTGGAGGGGAAAATATAATCTTACTGCAGAACTCAGACTTTACCACTGCCTATAATAAAGAACAACACATATCTGAGGAAATTTATCTAGAAAAACTCTCCCCCTAAGGAATAAGCAGTTACATTTTCTCATCTGAAGATTCCTTCCTCTGAGGTGCCAGTAGCAAATGATTTTTATTTGGTGGATTCAGCTGTAAGCATGGCTCTTGGTGCCCAATAGGTCTAGCTGAATATTTGGTACATTATCTGAGATGAAGCAAGCTCATAGATTTCCTTTCCTCCCTCCTGTCTCTTGGGAACAGCTCTATTCACACAGTAGTATGTCTCATCTCTTCCAGCCCCAGTGTTTTAAATGGGAATGTCAATATGACTGCATAAAGGCTCACAGGTCACCAGGGAATTGGCAATCCCATCTGCAATGAGCCCTTTACACTAAGGCTGAATAGCTAGGGTACGATGTACCAGAAGAAAAAGAAATGAAACCTAGAGTAAAATCATTGTTTAAAGCAGCGTGTCCCAAGTGTATTCCTCAGACCAATCTTGTGACATGCTCTATGAAAAAAGTTGCAATTGATGCATCATAAGTTTTGTAAGTTTTGTAACTACATTTCTACCTTAAATATTCACACTTCCCATTAGACTATTAAAGGCTCTGACAAGTACTGTAATATGGACTTTATTTCTGAATTCATTTGGGTGTAGAACGTCTCTTTCCTCACCTTTGATTTTCACCATATCTATTAACAACTCACAGAATTAACATTCTATAAATCACAGTTTAGGGAACGCTGATTTAAAGTGGTGATTGAATTGCCTATTTTTAGACTATCTGGTTATATCCAGAATCATACCACTGGGAAGAAGCAAAAGTTCAACTTGTAAGTCCTTTGTATTCATAAAATGGTCAGGAGAACAGCTGGCTCTGTCTTTCCTTTCAAATGCCTTCTTCAATTACCCACCATCCAAGCAGCTACCAGCACTGACAGCCCCGGAATAGAGAGCACTAAGAATATGTCCCAAGCACAGCCCTAGATACCATCTTTCTTCCTATAAGAAAGTTTCTTCATTAATGCCTCTTGCCTATGTCACTTCTTTTCATGAGTGGAGTTCAAGTTGTTTGAATAGGACTATTATAATATTCACCTAACTGGTGTGTCTGCCCTCAGTGTCAGCCTACACTAGTCCAAATGGAATATGCATTAAACACCACTTTGTTTTTCCAAAAGAATATGTTGATCGAAGATGTAAACAAGAATCAAGTTTTCTTATCATTCTACCACTTTCTTGGTATAGTGGCTTGGTAACTACATTTGTCTCCACATGGTAACAGAGTGGCTGCTGTAGCTCCAGCCATCAGTAATATTGAAAGAAAAAGTTGTTTTCTCATTATTAGCATATGAATTGTGTTCCATTAAAATTTATATTTTAAATTCTTAACCACAAGTAGCTCAAAACGTGAACTTATTTGGATATAGAGTTGTTTAAAAACTAATCAAGTTAAAATGAGATTATTAGAGTGGACCCTAATACAATATGACTGATGTCTTCATAAAAAAAAAATAAAAATTAAAAAAAAAAAGATTTGTGGACAAAGAAACAGGCATATAGAAAAAAACACCATGTGAACATTAAGATGGGCATCTCAAGCTCAGAGAAACTTGGAAGAAGTCCTTCCATTGCAGCCCTCAGAAGTAGACAACCCTACCAACACACTAATTACGGACCTCCAGTCCCCAGAACTGTAATCCATTTCTGTTGCCACTCAGTTTGTGGTAGTTTATTACAAAGGCCTAGAAAACTAATATACTTCCTCTTCTTATGAATTTGGAAAATCTACCCCAGAAATATTCTAGAAGCTTTCTCCATGCTTAAGTCAATTAGTGAAAAGGAAAACGTAATGACTGGTTTAAAACAAATCATTACACAACCCTGGAACTGGGAAATAAAAAGTCACGTTCCCTTAGCACAGGGGAAGGTGAATTCTTAAAAGAAAAAAAACATAGAACAAAATGGAGCTTGGTCAACATGACACAGGACAGAGAAATGGCTTTTGAAGAAATCACACCTATCAGGTATTAGGCACTATGTAAGACATTGGACTTCAAAGACACATAAGGAAAGAATTCCTGTTCTGAGTCCCCATGAAATGCTATTGAGAAAGAAGCACCCAAGGAAGCAGGAGAAAAACTAGGAGTGAAATGTGGCATGAAAGCCAATGAAGAGAGTTCCCAGAAGAAGGGAAGCTGTCCAATGCCACGAAGCAGACAGGTGAGATGAGTACTGAGAAGAAAATACTAGATTTGACATTTAAGGAGTCCATGTGATTTTATTAAGAATGATTTCAGCCATGTAGGGTGGCTTATACCTCTATTTCAGCACTTTGGGAAGCCATGGCAGGAGGATTGCTTGAGTCCACATCAAAGCCAGCCTTTGAGCAACATAGTGAGATCCCCCCCAATCTCTATAAAAAATAAAAATAGCTGGGTGTGGTGGTGCATACCTGAATCCCAGCTACTCAGAAGGGAGGCTGAAGCGGGGAGGATTGCTTAAGAGTGAAAGTTAGAGGTTACAGTAAGCCATTATTGCACCACTACACTCCAGCCTGGGCAACAGTAAGGTATGTATTTCATGTCACAAGATTTATGGGGTAACAAAAAGGATTCAGTGGAAGAGGACTGTGGAAAAGATATTTCAAGTCTCATGCCTAAAAAACAAATATTTGCTGTTAATTCTCACCATTCAGGGCAAGCACTTGTCATTCGTTTCCTTCTTTATGAAAAGAGCTAAGACAGCGTCTTGCTCTGTCACCAGGCTAGAGTGCAATGGCGTCATCTTGCTCACTGCAAACTCCGACTCCCCGGTTCTAGCGATTCTCCTGCCTCAGCCTCTGGAGTAGCTGGGATTACAGACATGCACCACCATGCCCAGCGAATTTTTGTATTTTTAGTTGAGACAGGGTTTCACCATGTTGGTCAGGCCAGGCTGGTCTTGAACTCCTGACCTCGTTATCCGCACGCCTTGGTCTCCCAAACTTCAGTGGGCTAGAGTGCATTATCTGATCAGCCATGCTTTCTTTATCAGCTCTTTATTACCTTTTGGAAACAAGACAGTACATGCAAATCAAGTTTTCCAGTTGCATATAAGTCCCTCTTACATAAAGGGCCTGCTCTGGCTTAGAATTCTACATGATTCAGTGGGTACATCTTTCTGCTGTTGATGTTAACGTCATAGGTTCACATTATTGGCAATGGAGTGATGCTTGGCCTCCATCTATCTTATGGTTTGCCTTATTTCTTAGTGGTTTTAAACATCAAGTAGGGACAAGAGGTCCTATTTAATGGTCTCTCTCATCCCCATGACCATATACATAACTACAGAGATTGGATGTGCCTCTGGAAAGCTTCTTCTGCAAAGAATAGCTCAACAATCGATACAAGTATCAGAGTAACACAGCTATCATTGCTTTCCCCATTCCATAAAAGACAAAAGTGTTCTGGAGATTCCTTAGTTTGTAAAAAATACTTGATTGGACAATTTTACTAACCCTCTTCCTCCCCTCATTATTAAGCATAAATTACAGATTTGCAGTGCAGATAATTACTACTGTGCCTCTAATTAGTGGCAGTTCAATCAGTAATTCCTATAAAGTTTTATAAAGTCAATTTATTGACTCATAGGTAGTACCACTTCTACTTAATTTAACTTTTACCCAATACTTCAAATCTGAGAGGAGGCTGTCATAAACAGAGTAATAAGCAGTAAATAAGGTTGGCTAGATGTATTGGTGACAGGATGGACATCTGAAATACATGAATGGCTTAAGATTTCCTGAAGAAAAGCAGCTAGACTTGAGTGTCTTCAGCTTCTTACTCATGAAATCATGAGTACAGGTTCTTGCCAAGAACCCATCTCAAGCAAGTTGAATTCTGCTGTTTAGGTACTTACAGAATTCACACACATCTCTGCATGAGCCCTTCCAAAATTCCAATCTCACCTCCAGCCTTCCCATTCTGATTTTAGGCATTTACATTACTGGAGCAGCTGGAGGCTACACAGATTTCTAAGACAAATGGTCTTTCTAGGAAATGTAACCAAGATTAGATCAAGATTGCTCATTATAAGCCCAACACGTTAAGCACATCAATGTCCCCATGAATGCCTCTGCTTCAATCAGGATTTATCACAGAAGCGGAAGCACTGTGAGTGATACAGAGTAAGAAGGTATTACAAGGATTATACTTTAATCTATGCAGAAGCTGGAGGAAGAAGCTGTGTATCTGGAGCTGAGTCTAAGTAGGTTTATATCAGCCAAACCAGCAGTTAGTAAGGAAAAATGACTGTGGACAACAGCAAAGACAAACTATAATTCACAAAGACTAACTGAAATCTGCAAAGAAAATAAAAACTCCTAAGGAAAAAACAGGAACATACATCTTTTAGCACCTGTAACCTGGATTCTGTGTATGACACGAAGCAGAAACTGGTACACTTTCCTTGGGATTGCAGGCATACTTGGTTGAGGATTAAGAAAAGCTGAAAGAGGAGAGTTGGTGAGAACTGGAGTCATCGGAGCTCCAGGTGCTGCTCCATGCCTACAAGGTGAGCCATCAGATCAGCCACCGCATGCATAAGCTGCCCCATGCCGAATGCCATCCATCAACCTACTGAGAGTAAAAAATACACTGCCTCACATTTACCTCCAAATCTCTCTGGTGACCAATATTAATGAGACTGTTAAGGGAAGAGGATTATAGAGAACGGACTGTCTATTACTATTGCTGCACAACAAATCACCTGAAAACCTAGTTGCATAACTATATCTCTCAGTTTCTATGGGCCAGGGATCCAGGAAGTGCTTGGCTGTATGTGTGTGGTTTGGGATCTCTCCTGCACTTACTGTGAGACGAGGTCTGGCTTTGGAAGAGCAGGAAGACACCCTACTTAAATGACTCACTTCATCTTCCATCAGTTTCTTGAATCTACAATAAATAAGACCATATTTAAACACCCTCTACAAGATGAAGAACTTTTTAACAAAATGAACACGAACACCAGGTTTTAGGAATGACATATTTGATTACTCTTTCCTAGACTTGAAGTTTACATGTGAGACATTAAGAGCAACATTAAGAAATATAAGTGAATCTTCTTCCAATGCTTCTGATTTTCAGACATGTACAGTGCTTTTCTTCTACAGAAAAATAAAACATGATTCAAAGATAAACCAATTCTGAGAAATGGAGATGGATTAATAAAATATTTGCTGTAAAATAAAAGAAAGCTTCTATAATTCTCCTACATTTCTCTTCATTATAACCCTACCGAATGTTTGCTCATGTGAGTCACAAATGAATCTTGGGAAGAATCTAGCAGAGGGTTTTGATTAAATGGTATGTTGAAAAAACAATGCTGAGACATTTTAATGAGGTCAGATAAAGAAGGCTGTGTGGAAAAGAAATATTTTAAAAATAGCTTTGAGGCTCTTATCCTTAAACCATTTCCTGGAGAACTGGGCTCTATGTCTTCTCACTGTACATTAACCAAAGATTTTAAATCCACTCACTGATTTTGCTACGATGAATGATCCATGGCGCCTTAGCACATAGATTTCCATTTCTGCGCTTCTGAAAATTTGAGCTTTATTCTAATGGAATCAGATAAATAAACACCATTTTAAAGCTAATGGCATTTAGTTACTTCTTCACATAAGTCAAAAACAAAGTTAAATAATAAGCCTGTAGCTATTTATGAAACAATGCCAAAATATTGTTTCTCACCTATAATACTTGCTGATGGCCAGAGAGCCAGAGGTTTTACAAAAGTCAATCTGAAGGCCTGGCATGGTAGCTCATGCGTGTAATCACAGCACTTTGGGAGGCTGAGGCAGGCTGATCACTTGAGACCAGGAGTCTGAGACCAGCCTGGCCAACATGGCAAAACCGTCTCTACTGAAAATACAAAAAATACGAAAATTATCTGGTGTGGTGGGACATGCCTGTAATCCCAGCTACTTGGGAGACTGAGGCAAAAGAATTGCTTGAATTCAGGGAGGCAGACATGGCTTCAGTGATACAAGCCCGCACCAATGCATTCCAGCCTGAGTGACAGAGTGAGACTCTATCTTAACAAAAAAAAAAAAAGAAAGAAAGAAAGAAAAAAAGAAAAGTCTGTCTGAGATTTCTGAGACCAAGAAACAAAGGCTTGGGAAGTTAAAGGTATGGATCAAACTCATATAACCAATTGGCAACTGAATCTGACCTTAATATGACTGGCTTGGGTATGGGATAGGGCTGACAAGAAGAAGGATGTTAGTCTCGATGAGGCATGGAAAGAAGGAAGAAAGGAGTCAGACATGACCAGAACCAGTCTGCATGGTCAAAAAGCAGTTAAATACTGGCACTGTGGATTTAAGAGTTAGAGCAGTTAGAGGTGAGCTCTAAGTCCAGGGTCGACTCATAGAAATTGATGACATAAGTAGAATAAAGTGAAGGAACTGAGAAAGGCAAGGGTGTGAGTTGGGTCACAGACATGCATACTAAAATCCCTGGATGACAGCCCACAGTGGAAAGAAAGTCTGTGGGTGAGTTTCAAAAGTATTTAGTGATTTGAGGACCGAATATAGAGTTATTCGATGACTGCGCCAATGAGAGGATGTGCATAGATATCCAGAAACAATGGGCCTCAGAAGCCCAAGGCCTTTTCAGCGGGGAGATGTAATGGTTTGTAAACGGCATGTTAAGGCTAGAAGTCAACCACTTTCTTCCCCAGACATCTCCTGGTTTGAGAAAAATGAGCTGCTATGCTTATGTGGGCTACAGAGAGACAGGACTCAGTAAAGACAACAGGGTACAGTGAATGTGTTTGGAAGAGATGAGGATGCAAAGGAGTCTGTTTACCACAGAAGATAAATCTCAAAAGGCAAGAGACAAAGGCTTGAGAGGGAGGGTTGCAGTAGAAACCTGGGTCTCAGAAACAGAAACAGGAAGCTGTATGGGATGTCACGACTTTTCAGGCAGAAACACAAAAAGATGGAAATACATGAGCACTATCCACAAAAGGAATACAGTCTATATGAGAAGATTGTCCTAGCAAACAGAACTATCATTAAACATAGAATACCATATCCATTATATACACATGTACATGCCCATATAGCAATCTCAGCTCACTGCTACCTACACCTCCTGGGTTCAAGCAATTCTCCTGCCTCAGCCTCCTGAGTAGCTGAGATTACAGACACACACCACCACACCCAGCTAATTTTTATATTTTTAGTAGAGACAGGCTTTCACTGTGTTGATCAGGCTGGTATCGAACTCCTGACCTTGTATATTACAAGGCCTGACCCAGCCTTCCAAAGTGCTGGGACTATGGGCATGAGCCACCATACCCGGCCCTGTATATACCTTTTCAATCTGTTTGTTACTTATTCAGAGACATATCTTTTCTTCTCCTCTAGATTGTAAGCTACTAAAAAAGGCTTATATTGTGTATCAGCATTATTAGCATACATCGAAGTCAAATTTAGGTAGGCCAAACCAAATTAAGATCATCTGAGAATGTTCAACCCCTTCTTTTTCTTTTTTCATTTGCTACCATTCAAAATTAATATCTTTTCTTATCTGAGACATTTACAAATCTGTCAATGTGACCCAGCATGCTGACAAATAAAGCTGAGGACAGCCTGGACATAGTTTAGAAATAATGCATGTCTCTTTTCTTATTTAACCCACCGAATCCTCATTTCTGATTTCAGATTGGGGTCAGCTCGTGCAGTTACTACTTCCATACTGCAGCTCCCATCAGCCTGTGCAAGTTCAAAGGTTGTTGCTTGCCAGCTCCATCTCCAATTCACCATGCTAGAGCTCTGCAACCAGGAAACACCAGAGGGTGAAACATTTGGATCAATCCAGGAAAGGCTTGTCTTGTATTTCCAGTAGAGCTCAGAAACCAGAGAAATAGCACTGTAATTAGTGATTTTTAGGGAAGCTTTCTTACAAGTAGTAAATCTAGAATTACTTTGATTCAGGTCCAAATATGTTATAAATTCTGATAGGAATTCCAATGTCACAGAAGTGACTTCATGAATTGTCATTGGTTATAGGTTAAAATTTTGAAAGGCAATTGTGAACATATCTTTTAGAAAAGTTGAATATAGTCAAGCAAGTGGATTTACTTACAATGGATCAAATTGTTTTACCTTTGTTCCATAAGACTATTATGTTAGATTAAATAGTGTTGCCCTTGAAATGTGTTGGTCTGTTCCCAGCTTCTGGATGAATGATGCTTCTAAACCTTTGTATTAGTCCATTTTCATGCTGCTGATAAAGACATACCCAAGACTGGGAAATTTACAAAAGAAAGAGGTTTACTGGATTTACAGTTCCACATGGCTGAGGAGGCCTCATAATTATGGCAGAAGGCAAGGAGAAGCAAGTCATATATTATGTGGATGGCAGCAGGCAAAGAGAGAGCTTGTGCAGGGAAACTCCCCCTTATAAAACCATCAGATCTTGGGAGACTCATTAACTATCACCAGAACAGTGCAGGAAGGACCTGTCCCCATAATTCAATCATTTCCCACCAGATTTCTCCCACAACATGTGGAAACTGTGGGAGTTAAAACTCAAGATGAGATTTGGGTGGGGACATAGCCAAACCATACCATTCTGCCCTGGTCCCTCCCAAATCTCATGTCCTTACATTTCAAAACCAATCATGCCTTCCCAACAGTCCCCTAAAGTCTTAACTCATCTCAGCACTAATGCAAAAGTGCACAGTCCAATGTCTCATCTGAGACAAGTCAAGTCCCTTCCCGCCTGTGAGCCTGTAAAATCAAAAGCAAGTTAGTTACTTCCTAGATACAATGATGGTACAAGCACTGGGGAAATACAGCCATTCCAAATGGGAGAAATTGGCCAAAACAAAGGGGCTACAGGCCCCATGCATGTCTGAAATACTGCAGGGTAGTCAAATCTAAAGCTCCAAAATGATCTCCTTTGACTCCATGTCTTGCATCTGGGTCACGCTGATACAAGAGGTGGGTTTCCATAGTTTTGAGCAGTTATGCCTCTGACTTTGCAAGGTACAGCCTTCCAGCTGCTTTCATGGGCTGGTGTTGACTGTCTGCAGCTTTTCCAGGCACATGGTGCAAGCTGTTGGTGGATCTATCATTCTGGGGTCTGGAGGATGGTGGCCTTCTTCTCATAGTTTCACTAGGCGGTGCCCCAGCAGGGACTGTGTGTGGAAGCTCCAACTTCGTATTTTCCTTCCACACTGCCCTAGCAGAGGTTCTACATGAGGGTCCTGCTCTTGTAGCAAACTTCTACCTGGACATTTAGGCATTTCCATACATGCACTGAAATCTAGGCAGAGGTTCCCAAACCTCAATTCTTGACTTCTGTGTACCCAAAGGCTCAACACCACATCAAGCTGCCAAAGTTTGGATTTTGAAACCTCTGAAGCCATGGGCTGAGCTGTACCTGGGCCCCTTTTAGTCATGTCTGGAGAAGCTGGGACACAGGGCACCAAGTTCCTAGATTGCACACGGCATGGGGAACCTGGACCTGGCCACGAAACCACGTTTTCCTCCTAGGCCTTTGGGCCTGTGATGGGAGGGACTGTGGTAAAGACCTCTGACATGCCCTGGAGATATTTTCCCCATGTCTTGAGAATTAACAGTTGGCTTCTCTGCTCCGTTATTCATGTAAATTTCTGCAGCTGGCTTAAATTTCTCCTCAGAAAATGGGATTTTCTTTTCTATTGCATTGACAGTCTGCAAATTTTCCAAACTTTTATGCTCTCTTTTCCTGTAACAGTAATTGCCTTTAACAGCACCCAATTCACTTCTTGAATGCCTTGCCGCTTAGAAATTTCTTCTGCCAGATACCCTAAATCATATCTCCCAAGTTCAAAGTTTCAAAATCTCTAGGGCAGGGGAAAATGCCACCAGTCTCTTTGCTAAAGCATAACAAGAGTCATCTCTGCTCCAGTTCCCAACAAGTTTCTCATCTCTATCTGAGACCACCTCAGCCTGGACTTTGTTGTTCATATCACTATCAGCATGTTTGTCAAAGCCATTCAATAAGTCTCTACAAAGTTCCAAACTCTCCCACATATTTCTGTCTTCTTCTGAGTCCTCCAAATTCTTCCAACCTCTGCCTTTTACCCAGTTCCAAAGTCAGTCACTTCCACATTTTGGGCTATGTTTTCAGCAACGCTCTGCTCTATGAGTATCAATTTACGGTATTAATTTGTTTTCACACTGCTGATAAAGACATATCCGAGACTGGGCAACTTTCAAAAGAAGGTTTACTGGACTTATACTTTCACATGGCTGGGAGGCCTCACAATCACAGCAGAAGGAAGGAGGAACAAGTCACATCTTATGTGGATGGCAGCAGGCAAAAAGAGAGCTTGTGCAGGGAAACTCCCATTTTTAAAACCATCAGATCTCGTGAGACCCATTCACTATCATGAGAACTGTTTAAGAAAGACCCACCTCCATAATTCAATCACTTACCACTGGATTCCTCCCATGACATTTGGGAATTGTAGGAGTTATAATTCAAAGTGAGATTTGGGTGGGGACACAAATCTGCCTTCAAAGAGAAGAGAGTGACCAGAGGAGAATCCTTTCTTTTTCCCATCCAAATCTCTAAATTGGTAAGTTGAATCTGTTCCTATCATTTTATCTTTAGTGCATGTCCCTAGCAAGGGTGGGGTCTAAGGTTTATGTATATCTCTGGACACCTAGAGATTATATTCTTTTACATCCACCAGATAGCCATATCTAAAAATTAGTTGCTTTATTTGTTTGTTGTTTTGCATCAAAGCACATGAAACAGGACAATGGGGTCTTCTGCTTCTCTGACTACTGTCTCATATGGAATTCTTGCTTCCTGGTCACGCTTAGCTGAAGAGCCATATGGCACCAATGTACTGGGAAGAGTCTGGGCAAGCTTTCCCAAACACAAAATATTATTCAGATTTCCCTAATTTATGACAATGAGACCATTCATTTTCCTACCTAATCCTCTCTGGAGGTGCTCCAAAGTTTGAAATCAAAGAAATTCTTCTTTCAAATATATGTAATTCACATTAATTGTTTTTGACAGCAAAGGGCAGGATCGTTAGATACTACAGTAGTTAATATTTTAATCATATCATCTCTACAACACACTTAGCTGGGTGCAGCTCTCCAAAGAGCTCCTGTGCCAATGTGCCCACTTCATAGAATCAAAATGCAGGCATATTTCTCAACTGCATTCTAATGTAAATGAACTTATGGCAGGTGAAGGAGAAAAGGGGATCATAAGTGAGAAAGGGGGTTGGGGAAAAGTCTGTTTCGTTTCTGGGATAGAAACACTGATATTGCCATTTAGTAGTTTCCTACACAATAAAGGTCAAATTCTTTATAATGAAAGCTTTGATAAACTAGCCCTTCTTTCCTCTATACCGGCTCATACTTCTCACACTTCCTACAGCCTGATCTTATCTCCCCTTTCTCCAAAGCCTGGTCTCTCCCTCCTATTCCTACCTTTGTTTTTAATAGTATTCTCTATTCATGGGTTAAAGACAACTCAAATGCTGCCAAATTCATGGAATTGTTTCTTCCTTCCCAAGTTTGAAATCATATTTTTCTTCTCTGTAATGTTACAATTCTTTCAGCCAATTCCACAGCATTTATGTAGTCAGACCCTGTAATTTAGTAATTGGTATGCATATCTTATTTTCCTGAGGCTTATGTCCAGGGAGAAAGAAAAATTACACTTGACAAAAGCAAAAACAAACTTAGCACAGGCACATGGTTGATACACAATTTTTTTAAAATTAATGAATGCATTAATGAATAAATAAATGTCTGATCTGATAGACTATAAATTTCTTGAAAAAGACACTATATCTTTCATATTTAGATGGTATTTTCCATATTCTACCCCCATAAAAAATAATCTAGCAAGTGAACTTCTTTATGACAGATCTCATTGAGTATGTGGGAATTGCACTGAACTAGGATGAACATACATGTGGTTGTAATGGGTCAGATGTGATAAGAAGTTGTAACCAATGGTGGATCTTAGATTGTATAGCTCTAAGCTCAAAAATAATTGAATGTTTTCTGGCTCTCCTGAAGAAAAAATATATATATGTTTGACTGTGGCAGTCCTGAGATCAAAATCCTCCCTGTTAAGACTCTGACTTTTTTTTTTTTTTTTTTTTTAGACAGAGTTTTGCTCTGTCACCCAGAATGAATTGCAGTGGCACAATCCCAGCTCACTGCAACCTCTGCACCCTGGGGTCAACTGGTTCTCCTGCCTCAGCCTCCTTGTTTCAGAATATCCAGGAGACCAGAGAGACCAATGGATGAAACAGGAGGATTTTATTAAGGTGGCCACTGGCTCAGCAGATTAACATCCCAAGACTGAGCTCTGGAGAAAGAAAATAGGGTACTTTTTATACATCCAGGATGATGTAGCAGCTAAGAGGTTTACAGAAGCCAGAACAAAGAACAGTTAATTAATTTGTAACATGTCTTGTGATGTACGCTACATATGAAAAATACCATTTTGAGAAACGCATTGTATATTTTTGGGGCGTTATCGTGCCCTGTGACCTTGCAGCTGGTCAGCAAGAAAAACAGGAGTCTTGAGATGCCTGGGAACTTCACTGAGAATGTGGGGAGAATAGAGAAGGTAGGTTTTACAGGAAGTTAGTCAATTTTAAGCAGAGCTAGGGGTTAGATTTTATATTAAACAGAGCACAGCACAGCAAAATATATTATTAGCAACTACAAATTATAAGGTTTTGTTTTTACTATTATTATGTAATTCCCTTCTTCACCCTTAGTAGCTGGGACTACAGGCACATGACACCGTGCCTGGCTAATTTATGTATTTTTAGTAGAGATAGGATTTCACCATGTTGGTCAGGCTAGTCTCAAACTCCTGAGTTTAAGTGATTCACCCGCCTTGGCCTCTGAAAGTGCTGGGATTAAAGGCATGAGCCACCACATTTGGCAAAGACATCGAAATTTTAATTCAACAGTTATTTTATTTCATGAAGTATGGAATTAATCGCCCAAGAAAATAAGTGCCAAAGATTAAAAGAAAGTAAGCAGTTATAAATTGTATTTAAACTATTCATAAATAAAAAAGTCACTACAATGCAGTTAAAGAAATGGAAGAGTTTAGTTCACCAGCTAAATTCAGGCTGTTCACCTGAAATTTCTTTAAATTTCTATGAATGAATGTGAGGGCAACATGATCTGCAGGTAAACATTTAAATAGTGTAGTAAATGAATCTCCCAAACAAGGTACCAAACTGACTGCCAGTAGTATGTATTCCATACTCAGTATTTATTCCAGAACAGTGTCTTGATAAAAGCCACAATAAAAGCAGCATGGTCGATCATAAAGCAAAAGAATGTTCTCAATAAATATTCCTAAAAAGATGACCTCATTGCTATGAAATACTAACTATCTTAGAACTCTATACACTCCCTTCACCATATATACATATTTGTGACAGCCTGGAAATCAAAGAAAAAAACTTTCAATCATAGTGCCTACCAAAACTCCCTCCCATCTCAATGCCTAAGAATCTATTTTGTGCTTACTTAGTAATGTCAACAACTATGGCACTCTTAATTCTACAGGTCACTATATAATTATCATTTAGATATTTTAGTCAGTAGGGCCACACTATGCCCCTAAAGGACTTCTCTGAAGTTTTCCCTTTTGTCCATAAGAATATGAACTCTCAGAATCTCAGGATATGTGGCTGTTTCTTTGACACATTGCCTTGACCAATCTCTCTACCCTGACTTCTAAGTGAATTCAGCATCAACAGACATTGATCTGAGCATGAGGGGTCAATTACAAGATTGCCTTTCTCCTCTGTACTTATGAATCCCTTGAAAGACAGCTCATGAATCCCTCCAATTCTCTGCAGAATACCAGTGCCAAATCTCTCCACCCACTTCTGGAAGAGTTCTGAAAAGATTGAGACAACAATTTTAAAATAGACACGTTTGAGAGTAAAGTAACAAGAAAGTGAATACTATTGTAGTTTCTTTGCATATTTTAATTTCCAGCACACAAACCAAAAAAAGGTGCCATTTATAATGACTAAATTATGAAAAACATTAGCTCTGTTGCTATGGCAAGTCCCGTCAACACAGTATGCTGGACATTTTGGCTCTGTCCACCTCCTCAGTGGTTGAAGACCGAGTCAGGGATTGGATTTCTTTAGCCATTAAGATGACCAATGCTTCAAAGACTATTTAATGACTGTGTTGCTGCTTTATGCTGGCTTACAATTAAATTCTAAACCTGCAAGCAGGTAATTTCCAAAATGTTTCTCTACTCTCTGCAAATTATTATTCCTGCAGTGCAAGAACTTCTTAAATTATTGTTTCCCAAACTGAAGTCATTCTCCTATCACTTTCCAATTTTCATCATGTCTACCTGTAATGTAAATTACTTAAAATATTACTTTATATCCTAAGTAACACTACCCATGAAATAAGGCTCAATATGCTAGTTATAATGTCATACATAATAAAGTAAATACATTACTATAAAAATTTAAAAGTGCTAACTGAAATTATCTTACACAACACCAGGGTTATATACGCCAAATTCTGAGGAATATTGTTTGAATATATTACTGAGAACAAAACCATTTACACAGAAGTCGGGATTAGTGCCAGCATTATGTTCACATTAATCCTGTATTGTCTAAGAAACATTTATTCAGCACATGGCACTCAAAAATATAGGTCCAATAAATAAACAAATAAATGCATAATCATTAACTCCTATTCTTGGCTCACTATTTTTTGTGCATATTCCAAAAGATATAAGTTGATCATTGCCAAACATTTGTTAATCTCTCTTTCAAAATGTGCTCTTATATGGAATGTTTGCAACTACTGACTCAGATATCTACTGTAGCAGACAACAACTTGGGTAGGAAAAATGTTTTTAAAAATGTGGTCAATTTTATTTATTTATTTATTCTTGATAAGAATAAAAAATTAACCAAATTAAAAAGGATACATCTGGGAGGTCAGAGATTCAGCTTCTAGGTATACCTGTGTCTTCGTGTTCTGGTGTTTGTGTGAGTCATTCATGTATCTAACTTTTCACTTTCTCAATCTGCAAAATAAGATTGTTAAACTAAATATAATCTTGGAAGTCCTAGCCAGAACAATCAGGCAAGAGAAAGAAGTAAAGGGCATCCAAATTGGAAAAGAGGAAGTCAAACTATCTATGTATGCTGATGATATGATTGTATAACTAGAAAACCCTAAGCCTACAACAGACTCCTAGATCTTATAAATGAATTCAGTGAAGTCTCAGGTTAGAAAATCAATGTACACAAATCAGTAGCACTTATATACACCAACAATGACCAAGCTGAGAACTAAATTAAGAACTTAATTCCTTTTAGAATAGCTAGCCAGATTAATAAAAAAGAAAAGAGAGAAGAATCAAATAGATGCAATAAAAAATGATAAAGGGGATATCACCATCAATTCCACAGAAATACAAACTATCATCAGAGATTACTACAAACAACTCTATGCACACAAACCAGTTAACCTGGAAGAAATGGATAAGTTCCTGGACATATGCACATTCCCAAGCCTAAACCAGGAAGAAGTTGAAACCCTAAATAGACCAATAACAAGGGTTGAAGTTGAGGAAGCAATTAATAGCCTACGAACCAAAAAAAGCCCAGGTCCAGGTGGCTTCATTGCTGAATTCTACCAGACATACAAAGAGGAGCTGGTACTACTACTTCTGAAACTATTCCAAACAATCCAAAAAGAGGGAATCCTTCCCAAATCATTTTATGAGACCAACATCATCCTGATACCAAAACCCAGCAGAGACTCAACCAAAAAAGAAAACATCAGGCCAATATCCATGATGAACATTGATGCAAAAATCTTCAATAAAATACTGGCAAACTGATTGCAGCAGCACATCAAAAAGCTTATCCATCACGATCAAGTAGGCTTCATCCTGAGGATGCAAGGCTGGTTCAACATACACAAGTCTATAAATAAAATCCACCACCTGAACACAACCAAAGATAAAAACCACATGATTATCTCAATAGATGCAGAGAAGGCCTTCAACAAAATTCAACAGCCCTTTATGCTAAAACCTCTCAGTAAACTAGGTATCGATGGAACATATCTCAAAATAATACAAGCTATTTATGACAAACCAACAGCCAATATCATACTGAATGGGCAAAAACTGGAAGCATTCCCTTTGAAATCTGGCACTAGGTAAGGATGCCCTCTCTCACCACTCCTATTCAATATAGTATTGGAAATTCTAGCCAGAGTAATCAGGCAAGAAAAAGAAATAAAGTGTATTCAATTAGGAAAGGAGTAAGTCAAATTGTCCCTATTTGCAGTTGACATGATCATACATTTAGAAGACCCTGTCATTTCAGCCCAAAATCTCCTTAAACTGATAAGCAACTTCAGCAAAGTCTCAGGATACAAAATCAATATGCAGAAATCACAAGCATTCCTATACACCAATAACAGACAAACAGAGAGTCAAATCAAGAGTGAACTCCCATTCACAATTGCTACAAAGAGAATAAAATACCTAGGAATACAACTAACAAAGGATGCAAAGGACCTCTTTAAGAGGAACTACAAACCACTGCTCAAGGAAATAAGAGAGGAAACAAACAGATGGAAAAACATTCCATGCTCATGGTAAGGAAGAATAAACATTGTGAAAATGGCCATACTGCCCAAATTAATTTATAGATTCAATGCTATCCCCATCAAGCTATTATTGCCTTTCTTCACAGAACTGGAAAAAACCACCTTAAACTTCATATGGAACCAAGAGATAGCCCACATAGCCAAGAAAATCCTAAGCAAAAAGAACAAAGCTGGAGGCATCATACTACCTGACTTCAAACTATACTACAAGGCTACAGTAATCAAAATAGCATGGTACTGGTACCAAAACAGAGATATAGACCAATGGAACTGAACAGAGTCCTCGGAGGCAATGCCACACATCTACAACCATCTGATCTTTGACAAACCCGACAAAAACAAGCAATGGGGAAAGGATTCCCTGTTTAATAAATGGTGTTGGGAAAACTGGTTAGCCATGTGCAGAAAGCAGAAACTGGAACCCTACCTGACACCTTACACTAAAATTAACTCCAGATGGATTAAAGACCTAAACATAAGACCTAACACCATAAAACCCCTAGAAGAAAACCTAGGCAAAACCATTCAGGACATAGGCATAGACAAGGACTTCATGACTAAAACACCAAAAGCATTAGGAAATAGACAAATGGGATTTAACTAAACTCCAGAGCTTCTGCACAGCAAAAGAAACAATCATTAGAGTGAAACAGCAACCAACAGAATGGGAAAAAAAATGTTTGCAATCTACCCATCTGACAATGGGCTAATGCCTAGAATCTACAAAAAACTAAAACAGATTTACAGGAAAAAAACAAACCCATTCAAAAGTGGGTGAGGGATATGAACAGAAACTTTTCAAAAGAAGACCTGTATGAGGTCAACAAACATATGAAAAAATACTCACCATCACTGGTTATTAGAGAAATGCAAATCAAAACCACATTGAGATACCATCTCACGCCAGTTAGAATGGCGATCATTAAAAAATCTAGAGACAGCATGCTGGAGAGGATGTAGAGGAACGGAAACACTTTTACACTGTTGGTGGGAGTGTAAATTAGTTCAGCCACTGTGGAAGACAATGTGGCGATTCCTCAAGGATCTAGAAACAGAAATTCCATTTGACCCAGCAATCCCATTACTGGGGATATATCCAAAGGATTATAAATCATTCTACTATAAGAACACATGCACACGAATGTTCACTGCGGCACTGTTTACAATAGCAAAGACCTGGAACCAACCCAAATGCCCGTCAATGATAGACTGGACAGGGAAACTGTGGCACATATACACAATGGAATACTAGGCAGCCATAAAAAACTATGAGTTCATGTCCTTTGTAGGGACATGGATGAACCTGGAAACCATCATTCTCAGCAAACTGACACAAGAACAGACAATCAAACACTGCATGTCCTCACACATAGGTGGGTGTTGAATAATGAGAACACATGGACACAGGGAGGGGAGCATCACACACTGAGGTCTGTTGGTGGAGGGGTAGCGGAGGGACAGTGTGGGGTCCAGAGGTTGGGGAGGGATAACATGGGGAGAAATACCAGATAAAGGTGATGGGGGGATGGAGGCAGCAAACCACTTGCCATGTAAGTACCTGTGCAACAACCCTGCATGATCTGTACATGTACCCCAGAACCTAAAGTATAATACATAAAGTAAAAGAAATTAATTAATTAATTTTAAAAGTAACTAAAAGTACTATTTTAGTTACTGTTAGATCCAGCAGTCTCATTATTGGGTATCTACACAAAAGAAAAGAAGTCACTATATCAATAAGATACCTGCACATGTTTGTTTATCATAGCACACTTCACAATTGCAAAGATGAAGAATCAACATAAATACCAATCAGATAATCAGTGTATAAAGAAAATGTGGTACATATATACCATGGTATACAACTCAGACATATAAAAAAATAATGTCTTTGCAGTAACTTGGATGGAACTGGAGGCCACTATCCTAAGCGAAGTAACTCAGGAATTAAGATGGCTCACGCCTGCAATCCTAGCACTTTGGGAGGCCAAGGTGGGCAGATCACCTGAGGTCAGCAGTTCAAGACCAGCCTGGCCAACATGGCAAAACCCCATCACTACTAAAAATACAAAAATTAGCCAGATGTGGTGGCATATTCCTGTACTCTCAGCCACTCGGGAGGCTGAGGCAGGAGAATTGCTTGTACCCGGGAGGCGGAGGTTGCAGTCAGCTGAGATTACACCACTGCATTCCGGCCTGGGCAACAGAGTGAGATCCCATCTCATAATAATAATAACAATAAAAATCAAATACTGCATGTTCTCTTTTATAAGTGTGAGCTAAGCCATTGGTACATAAAGGCATAGGGTGGTATAATGGACACTAGAGACTCAGAAGGTGAAAGGTTGGGAGGAGGGGTGAAAGATGAAAAACTATCTAATGGGTACAATGTACACAATTTGGGTTATGGGTGTACTAAAATCCTAGACATCACCACTATACAAATTATCCATGTAACCAAAAACCACTTGTACCCCTAAAACTTGAAATTTAAAAAATTTTAAATGAATAAATTTAACCTCTATGTTTTTCAGTTCTTTTTTTGTTGGTCCATAAATAAACCATCCTAAAGACCTAATGCAAAAGAATATTACAGGCTTGCCAACACAAAGACTGTTCTCAAAGGTGTTTTCCAAGTGCTATGTAAACTGAGTTCCATTTTTAATATATGTAACATTAATATTAATATAATAATATTAGTGTATGCATACAATCATAGTTATACAAAGTTCTACCGAGGAGCAATCTGGAGGCTTGGCATTGAGAAAAAGCACCCAACTTCATTCAAAACCTGGGCAGACATATTGGGAACTTACACAAAAGGGCAATAGGTATGCTGTTTGAATGTTCTCTGAGAAGGTAAACTATACTCAGGCTCTATCTGAATCCCTCCCAGAGAAATTCTACCCAAAAGCAAATAAGCAAAATAGTATTAGGAACAGCCAACTTCAGGGAGACTCACATTCACTCTGTAATATTTTCTATTTGTTGTTTATCTTTTAATTTTGGTTATATCTGTTTACCCACAAATTTTTTAAGCCAATTCTTTAAAAAAACGTTTTAAGAATTTAAAGGAATTTTAATTATTTTAAAAATATCTTTTAATTTTGGTTATATCTGCTTACCTTTTCATATATTTGAAGCTGATTTTTTTTTTAATTTCTATTGCTTGAAAACCTAGAGAATTTATTCTAGAGAACTAAATATTAATTTTTTTATCTTCCTTTTTTTTCTAGCCAGTGTCACTATAATCATTTGTTCTCAACCCAATAATGTATCTTTGTATTTTTCAATGAAGATAAGCTAGAAGTTCTTACAAGGACCTTTGCATCTCTGTATCTCTATAGTACTTTAATGAAAAGAGTAATGTCCATCTGGTATCTCTCAAATCTCTGAAAGTAGAAGGATAGATTCTGATTATAGGGATAGCAAGGGCTAGTGGGCAGTCCTTTGAGAAAGGTATTTTTCCATTATACATGGGAATTAGATTCAATGCAAATAATACATCAAAGGAGGTATTAGAAAAATGTGGCAAAAAATCAGTCAACTGCAAACCAACTTATGAGATACTGTATTGTGTAACTCTTCTTTGCAAAGATTTTTGCCTTTCTTTTGCATTTTTCAGGAGGTAGACAAATTTATTCCTAAGTATAATCATTTTGTATACAAATGATAATCATTTTGTGTTTTCTATAACAGTGTAATGCTTTATGTTGTTATAAGTTATTGCATTTTTAACGGCTACATAATATTGCATTGGATAAATGAATCATAGTTAACCTGATATTCCCCAATTTTGGACTTTTAACCTGTTTTCAAATATGCATATAAGAAGTTGTATTGCAATTAATATATATTCTCTTAAATCTATGCGTTTGATGTCTTGTTTTCATCTTTATCTTTCTTTCTCTCTCCTTCTCCCTCTTCTTCTTTCATTATGATCACTTTCACAAGTAGGACTATTAAGTAAGTAGGTCTGATATATTTTACATTTCTTTATAAACAATGACAAACTTTTTTCTATGTAACACTTATAGAAATTAATCCTCTCACAAGCATTATATATGTTCCTTTATCTCTTTCAGAGGACCATACCATTTTTAAAAATTTTATGTTTTGTTAATTTCTTATTTTTATTTTTTTGAAAGAAAGAAAAAGAGAAAAGGAGAAAGAAAGAGCAAAAGAAATTTAAAAAAAGAATGAAAGAGAGAAAGAAAGAGGAAGAGAAAGAGGGAGAACGGGATTCTTGTTTTATTGCCCAGTTGTTAATTTAATAGAAGAAAATGGAATCTCATATTTAATTTATATTTTTGTTTTTTCATATGATATGTTGAATTTTCTTTTATGAATTAATCAATACCATCATTTGCTTATTTAATTATAGAAGGACTCAAAGCAATTTGCATAATCTTTATAAATATAAAATATTCACCCTTTTTGCAATATACTCTGTGAAGATTTTTCCTAGTTTGCTTTATGGCCTTTCATTTAGACTTATTTGCTTATATTTTATAGTCAAATCTGTGTGAGTTCTTTCATTGCTTGAAAGCTAAAAATTCTCCTCTGGAGAGTTCATAAATATTAATTTCTATTTTCTTTTATTTTTCTAGTCTTTTTAATACTTGATTATTTATTCTTAAATTTCTCACTCCCCAACAAGGACAGGACTTGGCTGAAATATCTACAATTTCCATAGAGGATAAAGTCAGCTCCTAGACAGAGGATTTAAGTGTCAATGGCTGCAGTTCTCAGGTCTTCTGGAAGCCCTTGAATTGTTAAGCCCAGCCATTTTGAACATCAGTTTAAAATGTAGTATTGCTACTACAAGTTACTATTTGTTATTCAAAGCTTGCACATCATGCAATGTGGGAAGAAGAAATGGATGGGGGAGGTAAGAACATTACCTCATGTCATCAACTCCAGGTTTTATATGAAATACTTTCTGCACAGCAATAGCAAAAAGGTTCTAGCAATCCTTGCCCTGCACAAATGTACTGACAATCATGAAACACCTCATAATAGATCTGTTTTAAGTATCCAACAAAAGACAGACTCTAAGTTGTGGCTTTTATAAGAACAGAAGTTTACTCTGTACCATACTATATAGTATGGCCAAACCAATTTTAGTTTAGACTGTGTTGCTTTTCTCTAATTGGACCAGCCATAATTAGTGCAATAATCTATCTTCTGAAGGGTCAGTTTGAATATCTTAGAATCAACATCTTTGCTCATTAGATGATACAGGAGATTTGTTTACAATTCATTTAACACACTTTCACTGAGCACTTTCTTTATCCCAGACCCTTTTCTAGGGATTAAGGTTCCCAGATATAAGCAACACATCAACTCTACCAGCCAGGACAGTGAATCTTGAACACGATGAATGGTTTTTCCAAAATACATATTTCTGAGTGCTACCTCAGATCCTCTGTATCGGCGGCGGGGAGGGGGAGCCTACTGTCATTTGTATTTCCAACTTCACATGATAATTTTAATGATTCACCAGAATTGAGAACCACTCTTAGAACTCAAGGAGCAGTGGATCTCTATTTCTCCCAATTTCAAAAGCTTATACTTCTTGGGTTACTAATCTAAAAGATAGGTTCTTCACATATAGAACCTTATAGTCCACATCATATATAAGAAAATCAATGTCTTTGTCTTACAGATGGAGAAATTGATCTTAAGTGAAGTTTAAGAAATTGCCCAAGGTAACACACTTACAGTTCATGGACCTGTGATTTTAACTCAGAGCTCTCTGATTATTTTAAAGTCCAAATGATGAGGAATAAGAGACTACAAATTGGGTTCAGTGTACCCTGCTCGGGTGAAGGGTGCCCCAAAATCTCACAAACCACCACTAAAAGGACTTACTCATGTAACCAAATACCACTTGTTTCCCAAAAACCTATGGAAATATAAAATTAAAATAAAAAGAATTAAGTCCAAATGAAAGAAAAACAACCATCTGGATTAACTGGGTTGGGTATTTTTGATAAATAAATCAGGAATTTTGAGTAATTTGATCAAGAATATACATATTTCAAAAACAGCCCATAGGTCAGATTGTGGTAACTGCTGAGATGTTGGTGAGTCTGTATCTCCAAGTCTTTTGCTGAGGTTTCTGGTTTTGTGTCCAAGTTTCACATAATCATATTGTTCTTGGCTGAGATTAATTTTATCTTCCTAACTCCACTTACAAGTTATAGAGTATATTTGCTTTCTCTATTGGTCTGACAATTGGCTCTTTTGGGAAACTTACAAGGAGAAAAGAAAATACAACCACTTTCCATTTTTGCCTGTCTCCAAGAAAAAAGAATGCCTCATTCCCTTCAACAAAGAAAAAGGCACAAGAGAAACTATAGTTTATGTAGCCATATCTCATTGTCATCAGCACGGAGCCTCATAACTTAATGCCCCCTTTAAAAACAGAACATGTGGATCCATGCTTCCTTCAAACAAGGTACAATCACTAGATAAGTCTTTAATTTTGCATAAAATAGTTCTCAAAATCAGATTTATCCTTAGCATGTATGTAATCTGCTTTTCTTGAAAACTGTTTAGAATGTTGAAGTATACAGAAAACTTAAAAGCTAAATATTAATGGATCAATCTCATGTTACATATAAAAAACAGGGGTTCTGAGAGTTTAAACTTTCAGAAAGAGTACATCAGAACAATTAGAATCATCCACACATTTTATTAAGCCATGATATGTCTAAGATACTCAGCTGCTTTGAGAGATATAGAAAATAGATATAATCTCTGATCTCTAAGAAATGACACCAATGTTGAGAAAAGGATGTGTTTGTATAAGCAAATGACTAACAGTCAAGGCTGAGCCACAGTTTTTCAAAACTAAATAGCATTGTGCATCCCTTTTTTAAAAAATTGCCAAATTCCTCAGGACTGATATACAATCCTATGTTATAGTATAAGACAAAGGGTACTTAAATATGTGCAAACCTGAAATTATGTACAAATACCTGAAGTTTATGGCACTTATAAAACTATAAAACCAAATCAAATTTGCCAATTAAATCCCAAAAAAAACTACAAAAACTAATAACATTTCATCAACAATACTAATTTAGTGAGATGGATGGAGTCTCTTTATTAAAACTCATATTAGTTTTCAATGTGAAAGTCAAGCTGAAGGCCACTGTGTACAATTTTTTGAATCATTCCTGCCATATCATTGAGCCATAAAGCCACTCATGTTCTCATCATTTTTTCTGTAGAAAAACTACCCTTTCCATAGCATCTATTAAATCATCTGTCTTTCACTTGGAACAAACCTGTTATTTATGTATTTAGCTAATTTCTGCTGTGGCAAAACTGGAGGACTCCTGATGCCAGTGAATTACCAACAAACAACAAATTGTAATTTCATTGGCAATTTCACAGGTATACTTGCTTGGACAATGAACTGTGGGTGGTTAGCTATTTGTTGGTCATTCAGATGATCCAGCACATGCTTTTGTTAACTTTTTAGACAATCCTCAAGGTAAGAACATTTGAACTCTTCACTCCTCTGCCAAACAAAAAAAACATATAAAAATATATAAAACAAAAAAACAAAAAAAATATATAAAATAAACATGGTCACTTTAGAGAATACATCATCAAATACCCAGGGGGATACAGACATTCTAGAGAAACACTCAGTAACAACTCAAGGCCATTCTCTCTTTTCCAGAGAGAATTGCAGGATAGAGGATTTCCCACAGCAGCATACAGAAGATGAGTGTTTATTTGGCTCTCCAGCAATGGGTGGGATTTTGTGAGCTAATGAAGGGAGGGCTTCTTGGGTGGGGTAGCATGAGAAAAACTAGAGAAGCAGGAAATTGCCAACAAGCATAGGGTTGGTGAGTGGATCAGTTAGTTGGTGTATTCCAAAGGGGACACAGTGAATTAAATCTGCCTAGAAAAGTGAGGTTGCCCCAAAGTATGGTAATTCTAAATAATGTTTATAATGATAAACAGGGTTAGTGAACAGATATTTGAAGTTTCTTAATCTCTATTAGTGAAGAATTTTAGCATAACTTACACAACTGATGCCAAAGCCTGTTGATATTACCCAACCTGGAGATCAGAGCTCTTCCTGCTAATTTGGGTACAAAATTAAAGATAGTATTTATTTTTCTCTATTCATACTCTCTTATAGCAAATTTTATGTTTCTCTTAGTTTTCCTCTGATTTCAGATATATAATTTTCAGTAAGTTATATTACTTTGATTTACTATTTTCTATTTTTCTTAGTATGTTTTAGGCATCAGGGAATATCATGGAACCCCCCAAAGTGCTAATGTACCATATAAGTGGACCTATGCCATCTTTTGTAAGCATTACTTTGCACTTTGGTGACCTAACACATGTAATTGGAAGCTGAGGGGGCTGTATTATTTTAGAACCGCATACAAAGCTAAGACATACAAGAGTCAAGTACTCTACACTCAAAAGTGAGATCTAAGTTTATAGAGGACAGAAATCTCTTTCAGGCTTTAAAGTGAGTGATGGTGGGGGTGGGGGGGGGTTGTTCTACTATGTCAGTATAACTGAGCTGCCATCACCACCACTCAAGTCTGACTCTGAGTTAAGACTAGGGAGGGAGGAGGTAGCAAGGAAGAAGGGGAGATGTGACTTCAGAGATGTGACTCATTAGCCTGGGAGAGTTAGTGTGCCCATTTCCCCCCCTGCCATAGGAGAGTGGATGCTTCTTTCAAGCATGCCAAGAAAGGCGAGAGGATATCCAAAAGAACAGTTCATAGAAATTAGATTAGTGCTACAGGAAAGGGAGAATTGTTTCTTATTGTTTACTGGAATAGTGCTTATGTAGTGAACCTGCTAATTTTTCTTTCAACCTATTTGAACAGAAATACAAAAGGAATATGAGAGAGAAAGCAGAATACGGAAGGGAGGCACCAGGGATGCCTGAGCTCACACTGTTTGCCATGGCAAGGAGGCCTGAGTTTCCAATGAGCAGACCAAATGAACACCGGTGAAGCAGTTGGACTTCAGCTAACTTGCCAGTATACCACCCAAGAAAGCTGCCACACAGGGCAAAGGAATACAGCAACTAGGGCCAATTAGGTGGACTCCTGGGGAAGGAGCTGAGGAGACAGGGGGAGGAGATAGGTGAGCTTCAGGAGGTGAAGCCAGGCAGATCTCCCAAGCAGGACATCGTAACAGGAGGGATGTCTCTATGGTCCCATGGATAACCCGCACATGCACCCCATGACAGAACCAACATTTGGATATATGCATCATTTGACAAAGAAGCTGAAAGAGCCAAATAGGATCACCAATAGGATGCCGGTTACAGAAGGTTATTTCCTATCTCATGCTCCCTGCTCCCAAGCTTACATCACAGGAACTGGAAGCAGAAGACAGAAGAACGGAGAAAACGTCCTACAGGCCAGTCATGAACTCTCCCTTGGGCTGCAAATTCTGTGTGCTGAAGCTTGGTAGATATAAGATAAAACAGAAATAATAAACATTTAAGGAGGGTATCCAGCTGGGGTTTAAAACTAGATGAAATTGGGTTAGACTGGACTTTTTAATAATAGCAAATGATAGAGACCTATCAGAACTGCCATCATTAAGAGATGGAAAAGAGATTTAATATGATGGCAGTAGGCAGAAAAAAACAAATATTTCCTACTGATATCTCACCACATTCAGACTTCAGTGAATTGGTAACCCAAGAAAAAATAGCAATATTATTAAAGTACATTTCACTGGGTTATGGCTCAGTAAACTCAGGAGTCAAGGGGACTCTGTTTGAATCTTGTCTCCACCTCTTATCAGTTGAATGTCCCTGAACAAATTATGTTAAAATGCTCTTAATTTTTTGTCTGTAAAATTGGGGTATTGCCACCTTCACAGTCTTCCAATAACTGTATAAAAATAATAAAGAATCTAGCAATTGTGTTTGTCCCTTCTCTCCAAATCCTCTTTATTTTCTTAATACACATACAAACAGTGTTTTTAAATATTTACAGTGTATTTAGTTGACATATAGTTTTGTTTTGCTAATTCATTTCAAGACTTAGAGCTTTACATGTACTGAAATTGAAAGCTATTACCATTTTAATATGTTTAAAGGAGGCACCATTTGTGAGACAGTTGGCTTAGCTGGTTCCCTTTTGTGGAGAATTTGGATGATTTCCAAGCTATTTTCTCCCCCAATATAAACTGCGATGTTGCTAAAACTTAAAACAAAAAACAAACCCTTGTCCCATTTCTAAGTAGAAAAGTCTTAACCAGGCACTATTACCTTGGGATATCATTTCTCAAATGGAATTTTGAGCCTATCAATAACTATTTTCATTGGAATCTCTTGAAAGTATCCATATCCCTAGAATACCTGAACTTTTAATTGAAAAATAAAACAATAAAATGAAAGAAAATAAAAATAAATAAATAAAAGCTTCCTCTTGACTTAAGCATTTTCTCTGGGGACCACTGACTTACTTGATTTGGCCTGGCTAAGGAAAAACTCCCCATGAGTCCTCACTGGGATTTTCCAACACCCTTCCCAATTTAGATTCAGGATTATATAGCCTGTAATAATTTTATGCCAGAGTATAACAGAACACACTGATTTAGTTCCATTTGCTTCTTTTTACCTACATTTCAGCTTTCTACTCCCTAGCAAGCTAGAAAGTAGTTTCTTTATCTTTCCCAAGGCTGTACTGCAGAAATCTCTTCCTCCTATCTGCCATCTGCTTTAATGCCACCTTTAGTCCCAAACCCCAGTTGCTTCTGGTTCTAATTATTGTCAGCTCTGCCCATTCAGGTAGCTGAAAATACTTTGAATAAATTATACACTACCGGGTTTGCTACAGAAGCATATAGAAAATCCACCATTTTCAGTCATGTGATGGGAATTTGTGAGCTCCGTTTGTCTCCATTTATTTTGTCACTGAAATAAATGCAGATTTGCCACAATCATTTATTTTTAATTGAGATATAATTCACATAGCATAAAATCTACAGCTTTCAAGAGTATAATACAGTAGTCCTTGTGTATCAACAATGTTGTACAATCATCACTATTTAACTGCAAAACATTTTCATCACTCTAAAAAGAAAGCCCATGCCCCTCTTTTTGTCTCTGTGTATTTGTATATTCTAGACTTTTCATATTAAACAATCATAAAAGATGTAGACTTTTGTGTCTGGCTTCTTTCACTTAGCAGAATGTTTTCAAGTTTCATTCATGCTGTAGCTTTATAAAACTCTATAAAGGGGAATCAGTGTTTTATTGATTCCCTCTATTGTTTTTCTATTCTTTCATTTATCTCCATTTTCATCTTTATTATGTCAATTATTCTGCATGTTTTGGGGTTATTCTTCTTTCCCTAGCTCTAAATATTGAATGTTTGATTTGACAATTTTTCTTTTCAACTATAGGTATTTGCAAATACCAGCTTTTCCGTAACCACTGCTTTTACTGCATCATATACTATGTTTTTGCTTTTATCCAGGTCAAAGTGTTTTAGAATTTCCCTGTGATTTCTCATTGACCCTCATGTTATTTAGAAGTGTGTTGTTTTATTTCCACATATTCATGGGTTTCATCAATTTTTTTCTGTTACTGTTTCACTGTGGTCTAAGAACACATGTAACAACCCTTTTACATTACTGAGACTTGTTTGATGGCTTAACATATGGTCTAGCCTAGAGAATGCTTTGTAGGCATGTACAAGGAAGAATGTGCTTTCTACATCGTAGAACATGAACCTGTTGGGGAAAAAAAAAAAAAAAGGAAGACTGTGCTTTCTGTTGTCAAATGGCATGTTCTACAGATGTCTGTCAGACCTAGCTTCTTTCTAGCCTTTTTCAATTCTATTTTCTTGCTCTGTGTTTACTTTTTGCCTAAATATTGAAAATAGAGTGTTAAAGTTCCAATTACACCAGCAGAATTATCTATTTCTCCTTGCCAACCAAACCGGTTGAATTATCTATTGATTTTTTTTTTTTATAATTGTGTGAGTTTTCCTTTCCTCTATTTTGGAGTCTGTTTACAGGTGCATATTTGTTTATAATTATTTTGCATTGTTATGGATTGACCCTTTTTTCATTATAAGCCAACTTTCTTGACTTCCAGTAAGAGTTTTTCTCTAAAAGTCTATTTTGCCTGACATTAGTGCAATCACTCAACATCACTTTGGATTATTGCATTATATTTCCATAATTTTATTCCATAATTATATGTTTCCATAATTTTATTTTTAACCTATTTGTGATTTTGAATCTAAAATGAATCTCTTTAAGCAGCACAGTATTGAATAATGGTGTGTTTGGGGGGGGGATGTACTTTTTAATCCATTATTTGTCTTTTAAATGGATTGTTTAATCTATTTATATTTAATATAATTACTGAACAGGAAGAAATTTTGTTCGCTATTTGTTTGCTGTCTGTCATGATGCTACTGTTTTCTATTTGCCCTTTTTCTTTATTATCTCTTTTTCCCCAATGTTGTCTTCTTTTATGTTAAATAAACAATTTCTAATCTATCATTTTAATTCCTTTGTCATTTTCTCTACTATATTTTTGAGTTATCTTCTCAGTAGTTTCCCTGGAGATCATAATTAACATCTTGATTTATACCAATCGAATCTGGATTAATACCAACTTAATTTCAATAGTATAGCAAAACTGTGTTCCTAAATAGTGTCATTCCTTGCATCTCTTTTGTGCACTGTTGTCATAGAATCTTCATCTTTACACGTTGAATGATTAGCAACCAAGATCTATAATTATCGCTTTATACTGTTGTAGATAAAATTTAAAAGGAGGTTAAAAAAGGGTACATATTTTAAATATGTATTAAAATCTATCACTTATATTTACCTGTGTAGTTACCTCTACCGGTATTCTTCATTTCTTTATATTGATTAATATTTCTTGTAGTGTAGGTCTGCTAATGACAAATTCTCTCCGTTTTTTCTTATTTTCCCTGCAAATTTTAAAATTTTAGACCTAGCAAATCTATTCATAAAAAATTTTCCCTGAAAATTTCTTATTTATTTTTTATGAATAGATTTGCTAGGTCTAAAATTCTTGGTTGATAGTTTTTTTTAACCACTTAGACTATGTTTTTTGGACTTCATAATTTGTCACTATAAATAATCTCTTCACGTTACTAAGCATCTCTTATATAGAATGAATTGTTTGTTTCTCTATTGATGTTTGCAAGATTTTGTCTTTGACAGTTTTATTATAATGTGCCTAGGTGTAGATCTTTTAAAATATATTCTAGTCTATTAAGTTACTTGGATATGCATTTATGTTTTTCATCAAATTTGTAACATCTCACTCATTATTTCTTCAACTACAATGTCGACCCCTTTCCTTCTTTTTCCTCTCCTTTTAGAATATCCATTATTTCTGTGTTGGTATACTTGATGATGTTTTACAGTCTCAGCCTCTGTTCGCTTTTTTAATTTTTTTATTTCTTCTCTCAGACTGAATAACTTCATATGAACTATCTTCAAGTTTGCTGATTCTTTCCTCTGCAAGGTTAAATCTTCTATTGAGTTCCTCTGATAATACTTTAATTCAGTTATTGTGCTTCTCAACTTCAGAATTTCTATTTTATAATTTTAAAATACTTTCTATTTTATTGATAGTCTGTATTTTGTAAGACATTGTACTCATAGTCTTCTTCAGGACTTTAGATACAGTTTCTTTTAATTCTCTAGACATATTTAAAATAGCTTTGTTTAGTAAGCCCAATGGCTGGGATTGAGATTCCTTGAGGACAGTTTCTGCTGATTCCTTTTTCTCCGCTATGCATGGGTGATACTTTCTTGATCTTTGTTGTTTGTTTAATGACTTTTCTGAGGTAATTCTATAAGGTCTGAAACCTTTACTATGTTTGGTCACTGACATCTCTCCTTGGTTAACTTAGAGATGAGCTAATGATTGAGCAAATATTTTCTTAAAGATCCTAAATGAATCAGCCTTCAAACTTTGCTGGGGTGTGTGTGTGTGCGTGCGTGCGTGCGTGCATGCGTGTGTGTTGTAGCATGCCTTCAGCACTCTGCCAGACAATTTACAACACTACTCTTGACTTCATTTCATTGTTGCTGAAAGTCTCATGGTTAGCAAGGGGCAAGAAATTAACATCTTTTTAAGGCTTTTCTGAGCGGCTAAAAGCATGCCTTACACGTAAGTACTGTCTTCTAGATTCCCAGGAATATTCTGAAGCTTTTCAAAAGCCCTATGAATATCTCATCCCCAGCCTTTCCTTTTCAGCTTTTTGGTCTACCCTATTGTTGGTCCCATTGTGATACCTCAAGTAACCTTGAGGTTAATATTTGCCTCTGATTATTTTTGATAAATGTCGTAGGGGAAAGTTATTTGCAACAAACAAATTCTGAGTCAGCGTAAATAAAGTGTGTGTGATTGTGAGTGTGATCTTCCAGGCATCTATCAAATGAGTCCAATAATGAAAGTTTGGGGGAATGGGGCTTTGAAGGAACTCCAGGCCTTTTCTTCTCCTTCGCTGCTGGATTTTCTGGTTTATACTGTTTTTGCAGGCTGTTGGTTTTCAAGGCTACCTTGAAGCTGGGCAGAGGAGTTTGGTAAGCCGCCCAGAGGATCTGGGCAGAGGAGGATGGGGCAAGTCACAGAACTTCTTTATTTTTATCTTTTTTACAAAACTTGTTTTTATAGACATTCAACTGCTTTTTCTTGACTAAAGCCTCCAAAATTGCTATACGCCTTTGGTTTGATTTTCAGAGCTCTAAAAAAGCGGATTCTGTCCATTTTTGTCAGTGTTCTTCCTTTGGTGGAGGAGGGGATTACTGAAGATCCTTACTCTTCCATTTTTGCTAATGTCACCCCTTCTAGTCGCTTTTTAAATGTGTCCTGGCCTGCCAATTTTGTCTGTCATCAACTCATCCTGCACATGGATGGCAGATTAATCTCTCTGAAGCCCAGCTGTGACCACATCACCCCTTTAGAAACTTTTGATGGATTATACAGCGTCCTTCTTGATCTGGTATGCATGACTTTCTGCAGCATAGCCGCAGCTCACCTCTCCCTAATCTGGCTTCCACAGTTTCCCTCACACTCTTACCAATCTCTTAACTCAATTGAACTAGCCATTCTAGTTCCTGCTTTCCTGTTTCCTTTTTTCTAATATATGTAATTTTTCTCCTGTTGGGAGAATGCAGGTTGCTGGATGAGACTTGTTCTAATGGACTAACAGCTCAGGTTGTGTGTGAAAAGGATGGTTAGCTGATGAATCAGAGTTTGAGGGGTGAGGTGAGTTGTCTGTGAGCCAGCTGCCTTTTCTGATTTATCCTTGCTGAGTCTATGAAGTTGAGCCCTGCTGATTCACCATTTGAGGGATCATGTATGATTAACATCAGCAAGACACTTTCTACTTGAATTTTATAAAATTCCAGTGTCTCTAGGAAAGGTCTAGTATAAAACTGCAGCATTGTTTCACGAAAATAAATATTGGATATAGTCAACCTCCATCTACTTTATAATAGGCACTGTGCTTGGCCTTTGGGTAGTCTGAAAGTAGTATGCGATTTGGTATTTGACCTTGAGGAATTTACAACCATACCGGATTAACAGACCTAAAAATGTAACTAAATGCCAGAAAAGAAATTAGCAGCAAGTAATATGTTAGTATTTTACTACAGCCAGAGGACAGAAATGCTAGAAAAGTCTCCTTTGGATGAGAGATTTAAATAGGGCTTTATATGGTTTAAGAAGACAGAAAACTGGAAGGACTTTCAGAATAGGACATGGGCAAGGGACCTTCACACTTCAATATTTAACACAAAAGTGTTATTGAAAGTGCAGATTCTGGGTTGTATCTCTAGTGAGTCTGAGTCAATAAACAGTTGCCAGCACCCAGGAATCTGCTTTTTAACAAGCATCTTACTCACTTCCAATGAGAGTGAGTTAGGCTGTGACAAAGAAACTGAGGCAGAAGTGTTCATGAGGTAATCAAAATCTAAGTGGACTTTTTACATTTAATTATAGAATAAGTTTCAAACAAAGTAGTTGTGATTATTAATTATAAGGTTTCTCAACCTTGGCACTATTAACATTCAGAGCCCAATAACTCTGTGCCTTGAGGGGCTGTTCTGTGCATTACATTAGTAGGATATTCAGCCGCATTCCTGGCCTCCACCTACTAGAAGACAGTAGCACTACCTCCATCTAGTATGATAGCCAAAAATGTCTCCAATTTTCAAATGCCCTCCAGGGAACAAAATCACCCTTGGTTGAGAAACACCCCCAAAACACTGTGGCTTAAAACAATGTATTATTATTTCCCTTAATTCTGTGGGTTGGCTAGGCTCAGAAGGGCCACTTCTACGCATTTCTTAGCAGAAGACTAAAGAAATTAGGTGCAGATGCCACGTTTGGAAAACAGAGCACAATTTATTTCAGGATTGGACAGCCAAGCACTTGAAGCCAGGGGCGGGTGGGCTGTTGATCAAACAACTTATATGCAAGCAAGTGGCTGTGGAGTTGTCAGTGTAGCAATTCAGGATAGCACCTGTGGCCATGTTAAACAGACTGATAGGTATGTCAATCATATGAATAGATTTGATTTATGTAATGCTCAAGGCAGGATGAACATTATCTGCTTCTCAGAAATTAAGAGATTCAGGAAAGGATCTCAGCAACCTGACTTGTAACTTTTCAAATATAGCAGCTCTTTCCAAAAAAAAAAAAAAAAACCAAGCAACTTGAACATACAATATATACAATTATATATTATATATAATTGTATCTCATATACAATTGCAAGATACAATTATATATGATATATACAATTATATATTATATATGTTATGATTTTTTTTATTTTTATTTTTTTGACATGGAGTTTCACTTTTGTTGCCCAGACTGGAGTGCAATGGCGCCATCTCAGCTCACCACAACCTCTGCCTCCTGGGTTCAAGCAAGCCACCTGCCTCAGTCTCCCAAGTTGCTGTGATTACAGGCATGTGCCACTATGCCCAGCTAATTTTGTATTTTTAGTAGAGATGGGGTTTCTCCACGTTGGTCAGGCTGGTCTCGAACTCCCAACCTCAGGTAATCTGCCCTCCTCGACCTCCCAAAGTGCTGGGATTACAGGCATGAGTCAACACACCCGACCAATTTTTTTTGTTTTTAACTGCTGTTTTCATTCATCTGCTTTTTCTTTAAAGTTGTTGCTTTTATGCCTTTTTAAAATAAATATTTATAATAAAGATGTTTTTGTTTTTCTCTTTGAGATGTCTCAGGATGGACTCTCTTGATTCTCAACCATTTAGCCCGAACCACTAGGTCCATGTAAATGTAACATACTATTTATGTTCATACAGCAGAGTGTGTGTGTGTGTGTGTGTGTGTGTGTGTGTGTGATTTTTCTAAAGACAGGACCTCACTTTGTTACCTAGACTGGAGCGCAGCAGTGCAATTACAACTCATTGTAACCTCAAACTGCTGGGCTCAAGTGAAGCTTCTGCTTCAGCTTCCTAAGTGGCTAGGTCTACAAGCATGCACCACCATTCCTGGCCAAGTTTTTAAAAAATTGTTGTAGGAATGGAGTCTCACTGTGCTGCCCAGGCTGGTTACAATAGAGTCTTGTTTTCAGGAAATTTCACATACTATTTCTCAATCTCCACAAAAATTCTTTGATGTATGCATAGTATTCTCCCCATTGAGAATGTGTATTCATAGGTGTCTTTATTTTTTTGGCAAATCCAATGTAAAACTTGTTCACTAAGTTCTCATTGTCTTGGATACCAATGTAATAAATTAGAATATGAAGCTCTGGCCAGGAACAATGGCTCATGCCTGTAATCCCAGTCTTGGGAGGCCAAGGCAGGCAGATCATCTGAGGTCAGGAGTTCGAGACCAGACTGGCTAACACGGTGAAACCCTGTTTCTACTAAAAATGCAAAAAATTAGCCAGGCATGGTGGTGCATGCCTGTAATCTCAGCAAACTGGGAGGCTGAGGCAGGAGAATCACTTGAAACCGGGAGGCAGAGGTTGCAGTGAGCCGAGATAGCGCCATTGCACTCCAGCTTGGTCAACAAGAGCAAAACTCCATCTGAAAAAAAAAAAAAAAGAAAGAAAGAAAGAAAGAAAGAAAGAAAGAAAGAAAGAAAGAAAGAAAGAAAGAAAGAACAGAAAGAATATGAGGCTCTCAGTTCAGTGGTTGGATGGAAAACTGAAAAGAACAATGGACAGACAGTAGAGAAGCAATGGATTTTCATTCTAGCTCTGGCTGGACAAAATGCATGATGTCATGCAAGATACCATACTGTCTGAAGTACATTTTTCTTGCTTATAAAAAAAAGACACTACTTTTATGTATTAAGGGCACAGGTCCTACTTCAATCATGCTTGCATAAAACATATCCAAAAGCTATTACTTCAAGGAATGAATCAGCAAATGATGGATTTCACCAGATGCCTGCTAATGCCCTCTTAGCACAAACATTCTAGAATCCTGTGAATTAATGATTTTCACTGCCAGCCAGTGTCCTGAATTCTCCACCTGTGACGGCAACTGTATATTCTTTCTCAAGGAATTTGCAATTAGATACTGTCTCCAGCAGCATTAATTTCTTTTTTTCCCTGGAGGATCCCATAAGCAGACAAATGTGCTCTACTCTCTCCTGCCTTAAAGCAAACCAACACAATATAAAATAAAATTTTGACTTCAGATCCTTTATACCTGCAGCCCATGTTTCTTCTCTCTACTCACAGAAGAGTTTCACTGGAAGAGTTTCCAGAAGCCTTTGTCTTCCTTCTTTGAAACCCATGCCAATAAAACCTTTCTCACAGCCACTTTACTGAAACCAAGTACCCTTATATTATAAAATTTAAAAGTCACTTCTCAGTCCTACTTTTTCTGGATGATTTTGTAGCACTGGCAAGTAGACTGCTTTGTTATTTGAAATGCCACTTCTCTGGGATTATGAAATGGTGCACACTATCCTGGTTCTCCTCTTTCCTCACTGGCTGCCGTCCTTACCTCTAGTCCTTGGCTTCACCTCTTAATACTGCAGTGCCCTCTAGCTTAGTCCATAGCCATCTGGTTCTTCCCTATATGTAGTCTGTTCCAAGGTGAGTTGATCATGTCTCATCATTTTTTTATTTTTTTAGAGACAGGGCCTTCTAATATCTGAGCTTCCCCAAGTTGTATCTCTAGATGTTCATTCTCTGACTGGAGTCCTAGATCTGTATGCCCGTTGCAAATCTGACATCTGAACAGACACCGAATAAGTACTCCAAGATTAATATGAACACACTGAAGCCCCTGAGTTTTTCACCCACATAAGAGTTTTTCTCACATCTTTCCCATGCAAGTACTTAATTCAGGAATCAAAAATACGTTCATGAGTCCCCCATTTGGCTCTCTCTGCTGCTCATCAGCCAGAAAGACTGTTTTTGCCCATTTCTATAGAAATCAAGCAAAAAGGGAAGAAAATGCATATAGGAAACAGTATTCTCTTTCAAAAACCTTTTTCACTCTAAGGTCAAAGACATTTACAGCAATTAAAATCTGCAGTTCACTCCGTTTAACTGAGAATTAGCATGGAGCATAACCAGAGTGAAAATATATTCCTCAGAGGTTTACAATGACAACATGAAAAACCAACACCCAACAGTGCTGAGAAGACAGTGACATATAGAAATATTGCCCCTCACTAAGGGGATGGGGTGGGGGGTGGGATGGGGCAGGTAAGTGTCCATGATAATACCAAATTTACTCAGAAAGGTGGTTCCCAGAAAAGAAGTTTTCATATGAAATTTAACTGTCTTGAAGAGTGTGCTACAATTCAGTTGTAACAAATGGACCTTAGGTATTGCAAAGCATCCAGAACGCTGAATTTCACCTATGCCAGCAGTGGTCTCCAGCTCTATTATTCTACGATTTTACAAATAATACCAATATTTAATCACTTGTTAACCACATAGTTAATTTGGTGACTATAATCAAGTCACAGACCACAGTTTGCATGGCAAGTTCCTGGGTGAGGGAAATGTGATCTCAATTATTTCTGAGTTCCTAGGACAAGAGCAAGATTCAATGAAAATGGGTCATGGAATTCTGCTGCACAAGCCCTATTGGGTATCTTCAGGTTCAGACTTGTTTCTTCTAGCTTCTGCTTTTTGTAAATGACAATCATACATTTTTGCAGGCATTAACTTCTTTTATTAATTACAATTCTGTCTCACTAAGGGTAATCCTTATTCCTTACAACTTCCCTTGCACGTAAAGCTCAACATAGAAGGGAATTACACAGTAAACAAAAGGTGATGGTAATGACAAAAGGGAGGTGGCTTTGAATGCAGTAGCAGAAGCCAGCGAAAGTGTCTTCTTTCCTGACACAGCTGTCACATTCTGGTGATCTGCTGCTGTCACGTGGCTAGGGATTGATGTTCAATACATTTTAAACTCAGTCAGAGTCCTGATACTAGTAATTGGATCCCATTGATTTTTAATGAGTATAATTGTCTCAGGGGTCACTGAAGCTACTTTTTTTCCATTCTCCACTATGTAAGTTAGCTTGGTTGTTAAAAGGGAGAGCAGGAAAAGGGTTAACTAAAAGATAACACTAGTTAGCCCCAAATTGAAAGGCAATAGAGTTGGGGAAGAGCAGAGGAACAAGTCTCTGCCAGAATAATGACTAATAATGGCAAACAATTTATTTTGCTTCAAAGCTCATTGCAAAGGGCAATCATTGTTTTAAATAGAAAAGCTGTTGAATTATAATTGGGAGTAATTGAAACTCACCAAAATATTGAATAAAACATTAGATATTTTAACCGGTGTTATCTTTATAATTATCTTCAGAAGTAATAGCAGTGCAGACCATGAGCTGCTCGGAGTCTCACCCAAATCCCAGCATCTTTGGCAGTCATTTTTTGCCAAGTGTTTATTAGCAAGGGCCATGGCTAAGTGGATAACAGGTTCAACCCGTTGTCTCTGCATGGCACATCCTAAATGCACTACTGGGAAAAACCCAGGAAAGATTCTGTCTCCAACAGAAGTGGCCTTTGTGAATGCAGCAAGGAAGTGCACCAGGCTATGTGTCCTGCAATGGCTTCCGTGAGCTCTGAGTAGTCTTTCCACAAGCCATTCTGAATGTCACTCAGCATGCCATCTCCCTCAGCACAGCCTGGGCAGGGGCTATTAACTGCTATTTTCCAGCTGTCACTCTCTCCATGTCTGCTGTCACATCATTTGTCCAACAGATTCTGACTTTGTGGCACATTCTCCTTCCACTTCTTGACCTGCACCCATAGACTGGCTCTTGTAGCCCATCTGCCAGTGACACCAAACTGACAGCCCCAGAATGGAATGAGGACAGGAGGCCTAGGTGGTTGAGACTGGAAGGTCCGAGTCTGGCAGAGCGTGAAGGCAGCCACAGACGACACAAAGATGGCAATGGTAGAATGCACAAGAAAGCTTTCTGTCCCCTCAGAATCCTGTGAGAAATGATGGCATGTGACTTATTCTATGGCAGTGCCCCTAGGACCTAACCCAGTGTCTGTTTGATAGATGAATAATACCAGCTTGTTAAATAAACCTAAGGAAAGAGAAATACTGTGATTGACAGCTAGAGCTCAGGAGTCAGAGATAGGTTCAAATCCTGCCTCCACTGTATCCGAGATGTGCCAGAAGGATTGGCTGAATAAACTTGGACAAGTACTTAACTGTTGTGCACCTCATTTTTACCATCCATAATATGGGAATAAAAACAGCCGCAACTCATCCATGAATAATGTAAAAAAATCACAGAACACAGAGCCAGGCACACAGTGAGCCATCCCCAAGAACCCAGGGAGATAGCCATCATCTCACATGACCATGGTCAGTTCCCAAAGGACAAGTTCCTCTTTCGTGGCACACTGAACACTGAGCCGAAAGCATTCCTTACAACCAGACCTGTTGCTGTCTCAGGAAAACAAGCTCAGAACATTGTTCAGACTTTTGCAAAAGTTCCTTGCCTGGGGTGAGCAGGGCTAGTCAAGGGAAACCCCTGAAGGCTCCCTTGCATTCTCAGCCTGAGACTTAGACTGGAGACAAGCTGAGGAGCCCACTGTGGCTTTGTCCCCTGGACGCTCCTCCTCTAAAGGTAAAAGAAGACCATAAGCAAGGACACAGGAGGGAAAGAGGCTTTCTCCCCTACCGTCTGTGACCGTCTGACTAGTCACCCACCCAGGGCTTCCTGTCTGCCAGAGTCACCTTCACCCAGGATACCTTCCTCGGCATGCCAGCTGTATGAGAAGGATCTTGCCCCTTGTGCTGAAGAGGGGTCAAAGGGATCCAGAAAGCAGTCAGTATCTATTCACAATGCCTTTAATTCCCCTAACTAAAAGCCCTCAACCCCATTATCACAACGTAATCGTGTGATTGCCAAGGTCACCATTTTTTCTTTAACCTTTGAGAATATTTTTCCCACCAGACAAGTGGGAGGAAGAGAGCACCCCCTCGATGTGAGTGAGTATGTGGGATTCAGTAAGGAAGGAGCAAGGGGGCTGGTGAAGCCTGATGTTGAAGCAAGGGAGGCCAACCAAGCTGAGCTGCTTGACAGAACAGATTAGGAGGGACGGCTGGAGCCGATGGCTGATCGACCATGGAAAGTGTGACACTTGATGAAAAAGGGTAAGCTATCTGGATCTGGAGGGCAAAGTCACTCTGGAGGGCAAAGGTCAAAATATTAAAGCTCAAGTGGAGATACAGGCCATGCATGAAAGCTGGCACTGGGTCAGCTCAAATGGGGTCCAGATGTGGTCAGAAGCCTGGTAAGTTTGGAGGCTTGTGACTCACTTCAGGCTGCATCTGATCGGCCAAGACACATGGCCATGGTGAAAGACAGTTCTGGACACTGTGTACCTGGAGACATAATTCACTAAAAACAAGCAATACCAACAGAAGAAGCAGCATGTCTTCAGAAAGTGCCAACTATGATCTTAGAAGAATAACAAAGGTTCATTCACTTTCTGGCTTCTCCATGGCTTATAATATAGAGCAGAAAGTAAAACATCGTGTCTCAGTCTCTCTTTTGCTCACTCATTCTCTTGCTCTTTCATTCTCCAACAAAAAGATTTATGGAATCACTTTGATTCTTGGAGTCCTTTCAGGATGGGTAGGCTTGATTGTAAATCTGCTCTTTAGTAAGCGAGGGTCAGGGGATGAAGAGAATAAAATTCTCCCTTCAGCCCATTTTTTCCTCCCTGTCCAGCTTTAGGTATGGCACCTCTTGAATAAAAATTAGAGGCACTGTCTGCTGTCAGCAAGCAGACTGAGTGTGGGCAGGAGTTCCAGACCCTAGGAGAATTTCTGTGCTGTGATCATGCTGAGTAAATCTGCATTTCTGGACACAGAAGATTAAGGGGAATTGGAAAGGCCCCTGAATAAGGCAGCATGTACCTCGGTTGAGGAGGAAAGCATTCACAGGGAGAACAGCAGCCAGCATATCACCACAAGGTGAGTCAGCCCTAGAGAGCCTCAGTTTATCTTATTTACAGAAAAACAAAGTATGGAGCTTTAATTTATTTCTAAGTAAGTTCCAATGAATGGCTGATCCTCATTCAGAATTGCAAAGAGAGGATCTCAGATCTGCCATTGGAAACAGCTTGGTCTTCTGGGCTCTGCTCATCTTCCCAAGACATTCAACACAGGCTAAAACTAACAGCAGCCACCTGAAGGTTCTGCAAGGGCTGGGCCCAGCCTGGCTCATTCTAGAAGGATGAAATCAGGCTCTGTGGCATGCTCACTTCAAGCTACTTACAATAAAAAAATAAATAAAAATCAAACATCCTCTCTCCCTGAACTTCTGCAGCTAAAAGACAGCTAACACTTCTGTAAGACCACACATCATTCAGATGTGGAGTCTATCTAAGCTGTAATGGCCGGCTCAGCAAATGGCAGAAAATCAGGAAGAGTTGCAAGAAGTACCCCAGGGAGGGGAATGAATGTTCCGTGGAGAGTGATGGAGCGTTGGGGCTGGGCACAAGGAGAGGGCTCAACGTCAGTGAGAACTGTTGAGTGGCTAGACTTTGCTTCCTCTGAGAACTACTTCCAAGGCACATCACGGCTGTTGAGACCCTCTGGGTATTGGCTCCTTATGCTATTTGCCACTCTACAGTCTTGGCAGACTTGGAATTTCCTACATGCATGATGCCTTCAAGTATTTGAAGTAGATTCAAGTTGAATAAGAATCAGCCAGAAGTCAGACCAGAATGAATGGGTGAGAGCTATGGAGAGGAGAACTTGGGTTCACTTGAAGTGACTTCTTTGCCCCACAAAGGGTTAACCAGAGAGTCATGTTGGTTAAACCAATGTAGAGCAGCGTTGTCTTGGAATCAGAGTACATTAAAAAACAAAAAAACAAAAAAAAAACTTTCTTTATGCTGTCGTGTCCACCTCTTGTTGACAACACTGGTTTGCAAAACTGGTTGCTGGGACAAAGGTGAATTAATTCTCAATCTCCACACCTCCTTGAAGGAGAAGATCCATTATCCCACACTGGTTCCTGGAATTTGAAGCAAGAAAGCACACTGAAGTAGACCATGCAGACAAGAGAAAAAGAACTCCAAAAATACTTACCATGCTGAGAAAGAGTTGAGGCTCAAAGACATCATAGGTAAGAACAGAATGAGTCCACCCTAAAAAGAATAATCTTCCTGTCTCTGGAGGCATCCAAAGTGAAGCTGGGAAACCAGTCTCAGAAACTGAAAAGAGATGATGTATTTTCTGGGAAATAAGCAATCTAAGGAAAAACGGAGTGCACTGTTTATTGAATGAACTATAGCTATGGTTGAGACATCACTGTGCATTAAGTGTCATGCAGTGAGTATGAAAAATTAAGATTCGTGGTACATGGAGACCAGGGAATCTGAATTGTTAACATCTACAGATTCTGATTTGGTTGGCCAAGTGGTCAGGCTTAGAGACATAGTCACCTCTGTAAAAGGTAATTTTCAATTTCTCTTAGAATTCTAAGTTTTTTGTTTTGCTTTATTTCTGCGAAATGATGGCATGTTGAGAACAGCACTACTGTTTGTCTCTCTCTCTCTGCCTCATTTCTATTTATCTCTAGTTATCTCCATTCCCACCACCAAGCAAGGGCCTGCTTTTCTACTCTTTATCATCACGCACTCTGTCTTAGTTCCAGCTGCTGTAATAAAATACTATGCACTGGGCAGCTTCAACAACAAACATTTATTACTCACATTTCTGGAATCTGAGAAAATTGAGGTACTAGCAGATCATTTCTGGTGAGAACACTCTTCCTGGTTTATAGATAACTATCTTTTCGCTATATCCTCACATGGCCGAGAAGGCAAGAGAGCTCTCTGGGGTCCCTTTCATAAGGGCACGAATTCTAACCATGAAAGATCTACCCTCGTATTCAATGATTTTCAAAGGCCTCGCCTCCTGAGATCATTGCATTGGTTGTTAGAATTTTAACATGTAAATTTCAGTGGCACACACACACTGAGTTTACATATTTTCATGCTGTCTTTCCTAGACTTCTCTTCATCCTTTTACCAAGCTTTGTATCTTTCCTTCCTCAATATTTTACTCAAATATCTAGGACCTCATATATGTATTTCCACTTCTCAATCCATCAAATAATGGACCAGATCATCTCTGTGGTCTCTTTCAGTCCTAAGGTGGTACATATTTAAAAAGTAATGTCTGTGAGTAATATCGTTCCAGTGGTCTCCACTGGATCCCTCAATCCACAGCACTAATGTGTGAAAAAAGTCTTCTCTCCATAGCTGAAAGAGTGTAAGGGCTGGAACCTCATTATAACAACACTCTCCGGAGTACTAAACTCCAACTACATGGATCAACTGTCCAACAAATGTCCTTGTACCAAGCCAATGACAAGTGTCTCCTTTTTTTTCAATTGCTCTTCTGTATGAGACTTATGTAACAAGCCTCTGGTGTATTTCTATATTTCCATCACTTACAAGTTGTTTTCACATGTTTGAAGTCTCCCATTAGATTTTAACCATTCTGGAGACGAAGTATATCTTAATTCCTCAGTGAGATCCAAGGAGAGCAAGATTTGCATATCATTTGCAAGCTGTTTTTCTCCAGTCCTACTAGTTTCTTTTCTCTTTGCTACTTCTTTTTATTTTCGTATCTTCACCTTTGGGTGACACAATCAAAGTAAATAATTACTTAGGGAAGTAATTTTCAAATGTTACTGTTCGTAAGAGCCTCTCGGAGCAGTGGTTCCCAAGGTCTGAATGCCAGGTCACCAGCATAAGCAGCAGGTAGGAACTACTACCAAAAATACAGATTCTCAGGCTCCATCTCAGACCCAAGTCAGAAACTGTGTCAGTGCCCAGCAATTTGAGTTTTAGCAAACCCTCCAGGTGATACTGATGCAAATACTGTTTGAGTAACACTGACCCAGGGAAACTGGCTAAAAATGCACACTGCTAGTGCCGGCTGGTGATTCCCCAGACCATTTGGGGAGTGAGGCCTGACAGTCTGCATTATAGCCATCACTCTGTGTGGAGACACACTTTTCCCTTCATTTAGTGCTCTACGTATTACCAAGTGCTTTCACAGCTTTTAAGTTCAAATTCCTCTTAATGAGAATTGAAGACAGTTTTGGGTTGCTGTTTAGTTCCTGTCTCCTGGTTCACCTTTCACTCAATACTTCCCTGCTAATATTAGAGTTATATATGTGTGCTCTGTTGCCCTGACAAAGCTGTGAGTGCCTGGAGGGTGATCTCATTTTCATCAGCTTTCTAAGAGTCTAGTTGTAGCCAGTGCTTTGAACATAAAAGAGGACCAATATGATTTTATCCATATATATATATATATCTGGACATTATCAGTTAACGTGGGGAAACAAGATGACCAGGTGAGCCCTACACTCTAAGTTTTCCCATAAATAGTCTGGCAGTATGACCTTCAGAGCAGCCACTACAGCAGTGTCTATAAACACAAAGTGAAAAGCAAGAGAGAAGAGAATTAGTTTTGCTGATAATTAAGCTCAGAAATATATGTGCATCAATTATTCAGTTTCCACAAGTCCTCATTAATATAGGTTTCTCAAGTGCAGACAGAATAATGATTCAAATGAAGACTGGCCTCAAGTTTATTTTTTGCTGTTCAGTAAGAGAAAAATAAAACGGTGGGGGTTAGGGGGTCAATAGTAGTAGACTGGTTAAGCAAATTAAAAGTCAAAGTGAAGTAACCGGCTATGCGTAACAGAATATTTACAAGTTTAGCAGAGTTCATAAAAGAAAGGCATGATCTACAAGTAACTCGTATTTGTACTTCATATAGATCCAAAAAAAAACACAAAGGATTTGAGATAGTTGAGACGCAGAAACCTTTCATTTGTATTCATTTACCACTGGCTCAAATCACTGCAATTAAAAATAGACATTAATTTTTTCACTGGTTTGTATATTTTTAAAAGACAGCTCAATAAATGAGGTTTTACTGTGTTTTTATAACATTTTCTTGGGGATCTGAATTACACAAGATTACTTCATCTGACTCCTTCACTTTGTGAGTTATCCATTTTAGCTTAGGTCTTCCTATAAATTATTTTAAAAAAGGAATTGTCTGACTCCCTTACAAATCTGGTTGGGTGGGAGACTACGACTGTACTGAGTAGAAATGTGTATAGTGTGACAATGCTAAGTTTTGGTGGAGACCTTGGAAAAGATAACTCTCACATCTTTATGTATTGGTAAAAGCATCAAGTAAAGAAATTTGGCAATGTCTGCTCAAATCTAATTCAAAGTCTGCGTGACCTAAGACTCAGCAATTCCTCCTCTGGGTATTTCCCAGGAGGAACCCTTGTATGGATGGGTACACATGTGGGATACATGAATAGCCATAGTCACTAAGCATTGCAACAATCAGTGACATCTTGGCCACAACACAGAGGACCTGGACAGAGCAATGCCATGCTCAGATGCAGGAATACTCTACAGCAGCTCAAAGGAATAGACTTGACCTACATGAGGCAAACAAAGATAGACCTTAAAAACAGGGTTCAGAGAAAAAAGCAAGTTGAGGAATCATAGTTAACACAGTTAAATGATTGGGTCAGGAACACCATTAGTGTACATTAGAAAAAAAACACTTTAGAAAACAAATGATGTATTGCATATGGAGATGCACACAACGTGTAGGAGGCAAATATGTAAAAGCATGATTAAGACAGATATACTGCACATCAGCTTCAAGATCATGGTTGCTGCTGGGGAGAGGGAGAGGAGAATGAAAGTGGAGAGAAGAAGGCCTCTGTCACACCTGCCATGCTTTATTGGAAAAATTAGGCAAATGAATAAAGGAAAATTATCCGTGTCATGTGGTATAGATAGAAATTTTTTTGAACTCGGAATATGGTTCAAGCTTCTTAACTTGAAGAAGACTGTAGGGAGCAGAAGTTCCCTTCACGAAGCCCATTTTTCTAAGCTTATTACTGAAGCTTGTGGTCAAGGTTGGTCACACCTTGTAGAATGTCAGAGAGCTGATGATAGAGCACATTTGCTTTAGGATGTTAGGGACATAATTGGGAATGAGGGCTAGGAGAGTGGTGAGCATAAGGGCAAATTGGGGTAAGAAGAGTATTTGTTGAATATCTTGTTTGAAAAAAATTATTTATAAGATTTAGGAAAATAATACAACTGCATAATGAGTAACACATGCAAATGCAATCGAAATGCATCCACGTGAGTGTATTAAAAAAAAGTGTATTAAAAAGAAGAAACTTTTTCTCCTGCTTTTGATTCAGGCTAACTGAAGCATCCCTAAAGAAATCAACCCAAACGACACAGCTTCCAGGGCCTTCAGGCTGGTGTGCAACTGCATGGTAAATAGCCAGAGACATAAAATACTTGCCGATTGTCTTCCAGTCTCTGCTACAGGACACTGGGTAGTGAAAACCCCAAGCCATGCCTGCAAGTTGGGAATTTAATCTAAATCTGAGGCCTACCTACCTGACAAGCTTGAACACTGCTGCACATCACCATCGTGAGCCAATGCTAGAAGAAGGCACAGCATTCCAGAAAGGACCTGTGGTGTCTCCTTAAATACACAGTGAAGGCAGACTGGAGCTGCAGTCACAGGATGAATTACTAATGAGTGACATTTCCTTAGTCAATTCACCACAGGGGAGGGTGGCCCTGGAACTGCAGATGTGTTGTCATAGACATTCCTTTGGGTCTTTGCTTAACTAAACAATACTAGACTGTGCAAGGCTCTGAGAACATAAAAAGAATTACCTGGAAGATACAAAATGAAATTCTATGTCTGAAGGCCAGTCAGAGGCCAGGCTGGACCATAGCATCCATGCAAGACCAGGAAGGCCTCACCTCCGGCCCTTCCCACAGCCTCCTGGCATTCTCTGAAAGGTTTTCCCTGCACAGCAGTTCCTCCATTCTGAGCCCTGGGACTCAAGAAGCTACAAAGCGATAAATCAATTATGAAATGGAAACCTCAATTACAGCCTGTCTGCTTAATTGTTTGACAAGTTAATTAATCTCCCAAGCAACTGGGCTCCATTCTCCCTGTAAATTGTGGGGAAATCGCAATAGCACGTCCCTGAGGTCCTGGCAGTACAGTATCAATGAGGCTCCTGGAAAACTATGAATAATAAGCATTTAGTGGGGTCAGTGCCTCGCCACAGGAATGAAGAGGTTTGCTCCAGCTCCTGCCCGGAGGCAGTTTTGTCACTAATTATTTTGCTACTAATTACAATCTGTACTTGTCTGTGTATTTATTTATTTGTTTTCATTTTCTTTTCAAGAGATACATCTCTTTCCTTTCGAATACGATCATATGATTCAAGCAGCCAATGCTTCCAGATTGTTAAAAACACCGTGGTGGTGTCAGTGCCTCCCTCCCAGGAGACTGGACCATTGTAGCTGCCGTAATAAATGAGGTTGAACCTTCTGAGTGATGAAGATGGATATGTGTATGGGTCTATCCATCTGGCTGCGTGCGGTCGCTACTGTTGTCTGAGACTTGTGATGATGTCACACTCTCCTGTCCTCAGTGTTCAAGCTTTAGAAATTCCAAATGATAAAATGAAATTGAGAAACGAAAGCATGCCCATGTGGTCCAAGAATTCTGTATGTTAGACTCACTTGGAGATTTTATTTACAATTGAAAGGACAAGACCATGATAGATTAGATAGATAGATAGATAGATAGACAGATAGATAGATAGATCACTCTCTATATATAGGTATATGTATATACACACATACACACTCACACACACACACATACACAGATATATATATAGAGAGAGATTGCTATCTATAGAGATATATCTATGTATCTACATATAGATATATATAGAGAGATAGCTCCTCTATCTCCCTCCTTTCCCCCCGCCACTGAAAGAAAGAGTGTGTGTGTAATAGATCACCATGATATAGAGTCCATCTCAGGAATGCAAGGCTAGATCAATATTCTAAAATCCATCAACGTAATCCACCATCTAAATAGTTTTAAAATATATAAGCCACATCATATCATTTGATGCTGAAAAAGCAAAGCATTGTTAATAAAATTCAGTGTTCACTCATAAAAATAAATCTCTAACCAAATTATGACTAGAAGGAAAGTTCCTCAACCTAGTAAAATATATTCACACAAAACTTAGAACTCTTTATACTGAGACTCTTCATACTTTCTCTGAGAAATTCAGTGTTAAGAGACTGACAAGCAAAACCACAGACTTGGAGAAAATATTTGCATATTATGTACTGGACAATGAGCTTGTAACTACAATACATAAAAACTCTGAACACTCAGCACACATTTTTTTAAATGGATAAAAGACGAACAGGGACTGCTTCAAAGATTACTTAAGGATGACATAAGGACATAAAAATATTTTCTACATCTTTAACCATTAGGAAAATGCCAATTAACATTATAAGATGCCCCTGCATACCTAGTAGAATTGTTAATATAAAACTACAATATCAAGACCTGGGTAGGATGTGGAGCAACTAGAATTCTCATACCTTGCTGCTGTGAATGAAAAATGGTATAGTCATTCTGAAAATCTGTTTATGTGTTTCTTATAAAGTAAAACACACAATTACCATATGACTCTAGAGAAAAGAAAATGCTTGTATTCATACACGCAAAAGAATCTTGTACCAGATATCTAAGAAGCTCTATTCATAATCACCCCAAATTGGAAACCATCCAAATGCCCTTCAATGAATTAACGGTTAAACAAATGCTATGTATTCCTGCAATGTAATACTACTTAGCAATAAAAGGGAACAAATCATTCATACTTGGATGACTCTCAAAGACTGAATGTAAAAATTCAGTCTCGAAAGATTACAGACATTGTGATCACATTTATATAGCATCCTCCAACAAACAGAACTACAGTGATGAAGAACACAGCAGTGGTTGCCTGGGGCTGGTTTTGGAGGAGTGTGTGAGTACAAAAGAATAACACAAGAAAATATTTTTTAGGTGACAGAACTATATTCTGACTGTGGAGGTGGTTACCCAGTTCTATACATGTCTTAAAATGTTTGGAATGTACACTAAAGAAGCCCATTTTTCTGTATGATTATTTACAAACCAAATTTTTAATCTGTATAGTAAACAGTAGAAAAAGAAAAGTTAAGTTAAAAAGAGGAAAGAAAACTGCATGTGCCATGTCTTGGGTTCTCTCTTGGCAGCACTGGAAAATTAGTAAGTCTTCTTCAGTTCTCAGCATCTGACCCAGCACCAGGATGTGGCAATCTAGCTTCTGTACTGGCTTCTCACAATGGACCAGCTGGACCAGAGACTCCAGACCATGTGGGCGAAGACTTGCTTTGGGGCTCCACTCAGCTTCACCTATAATTTGAGTATGTGTCCCCTCTAAAACTGACACTGAAATTTAATCCTCACTGTGTCAACATCAAGAAATAAAGCCTTTAAGAGATTATTGTCAATGAAAGTTCTGCCCTCATCAACAGATTCACAGATTCATGAATTAATGGTTTATCATGGGAGCGAGGTTGGAGATCTTCTAAGAAGAGGAAGAGAGATTTGAGTCAGCACACTCAGTTCTCTCACCATGTGACTGCCCTGCACTCTGACCTACATGAGGCAACTCTGCAGAGTGTCTCCAGCAGCAAGGTCTCACCTGATGTGAACCTTCAACCTTGAACTTCTCAGCCTCAAGAACGGTAAGAAATAAATGTTGTTCTTTATATATTACCCAGTTTTAGATACTCTGTTATAAGCAACAGAAAACGAAGACAGCTTTTCACCCTCATTGTCCACAATTCAAGGTTTGCTTTGCTGGTCTTCTCATCTATAGACTCAATCCTAAATCAAAGACCAATAGTTATCAGCCCTAGTAGAACATGAGAATGACAGATGATATTTAAAAACATCAGTACCTTGGAGTCTCAACTCTTTGAATGAGCCCTTGCTGCCCCCATTTTTTAAAGCCTTTCCCAGGAAAGCCTAATGTGAAAACGACTGTGCAACAATGAAGGTGATGTAGGTAGCTTCTCTGCGGTTTAGTAGAAACCCTCGGACTATGACCTCCACAGTGCTGATGGGTGGTGAACAGTAAGCACACAGAAAGGCTGCACGTCTAGTTCAGTTCCAAGCCTACGTGAGGCAGGCACCATGGATCCTGGGACCAGAGGACGCAGAGGAGGCATGGTTTCACAAGGTTTCATGCGTGGGGCAGGTCATACTCCTCTCTGATTTCAGTGGGGAAATGCCCAGCAATTCATTCCCAGGTCATGGAGTGGAGGGGGAAAGAACATATGTGCAATAACTGAACAATTCTTTAGGATCTGAGACTCTCCATATGCTCTTTCTCACTGAATCCTTACAACATTCCTGTAGAAAAATGGCAACCGTCAAATCAAGAAATTGGCCCAAAGCCCTACAGTCTGCAAATGTTAAGTAAGTGATGAAACTAGGATTTTAACAGCTAATAGTCTTAACCACTCCTCATTCTGAATTTAGAAATGCCACTCAGTAAATGATTCCTCCTCCCTCATGCTCTAAGACGTAATTCTACTTGTTCACAGATCCTAACAATTCATCCTGACGTTTCTCCATGAAATGTGATGCTTTGCTACATCATTCCATAATCCCAGGAGGTTTGTTTTGTTTTTTTTGTTTTTTGTTTTTGCTATTACAGAAAAACCTGTCTCCGTGTGTGTGTGTGTGTGTGTGTGTGTCTGTGTGTGTCTCTCTCTGTGTCTCTGTGTGTGTGTCTCCCTGTTTATGTCTCTCTGTCTCATCCTTCTCATGTTTCTGTCTCTCACACGCACACATTCGCAGCTTTCAAAAGACATATCCATTCTTACCTTCACTTTTTGTTTAAAACAGCACACATGGTTTACTCTGAACTATACCTAACATGCACATGAGCTTTCCGCTCCATCTGTTCATCCCACATTTGTATTCACATTCAAAGAGGCACCTTCCCCAAGACCAGTTTCCTAACCACCCCCCACCTCCACCCCATCCCTATCAGAGGAAGGCCTGGTTCCCACCTGAATTCAGCTTTGTCAAAGAGCCTCCTGGAAAGCTGTCATCTTCAGTTAGTAGGGATAATGGGATTATTCTGTGTGATAATAACATGTTCAATTTAAAGAAAAAAATCTGAAGCCACTTAAAAGCTGCTGTTTGGCACCGATATATTATTTCAGTAATGAATAATCACTAAAGATATTATTCTGGATGCAGTTACCATGCAGTGATGTGAATAAAATGCATTAGATGGAAAATTGTACTTCAAATAAATATATGCACTGGTAGAAATGTATTACCACCCACTAATATGTATTAATTCAAAACAAAATGCCAACTGGAGTTCGCCTACATGGGATTGAATGGCAGGCGGTGATTTGGAAGTGGGAGGAAATAGGTTTGGATTTGGTGAAATAGGCTGAGAAGTGATAGTAGGAGTGGTGGATTATGATTCAAACGTGAACAGGGGAGAAGACTATGCCATCAACAGAACAGGCATGAGGGGCTGCCTTCCCACACCTCTTGGAAAGACTTTAGCTTTGACTAAGGATTATTGGTAGTTGTTGACATTTCTGAAGCAGTGAATCTTCTTCCTCTTTCACTATCTGCATCTGCAAGTATTCTTTTCTGAAGAAAGTTAAAAGGAAGCCTGTATATTTTTTGCTAAGGTAAATGCCTTGTCATCTTATTTTATTTTTCTCATTTTTTTCCTTCAGTGTACAACATAAGCAAATGTCCTGCTTGTCATATTCAAGATGAGCTTGGCATATCTGAGAGCTGCAGGGATTTACTCATTAGCACAGAGTTTCAGACCCAAATAGTGAGGATGGAGTTTTCATTCTTAAATGGCTCATCTTCAAATTCTTGCCCTGTCCTCACTTAGTATGGCCCAGAGGAAGCCAAAGATATAGACACTTTAAGACTCAGGAGAAGGCTGGACGCAGTGGCTCACATCTAAAATCCCAGCACTTCGGGAGGCCAAGGCAGGTGGATCATGAGGTCAGGAGTTCAAGACCAGCCTGACCAACATGGTGAAACCCCACCTCCACTAAATATACAAAAATTAGCCAGGCGTAGTGGTATGCGCCTGTAATCCCAGCTACTCAGGAGGCTGAGGCAGGAGAATCACTTGAAAGCAGAAGGAGAAGGTTGCAGTGAGCCGAGGTCACGCCACCGCACTCCAGCCTGGGCGACAGAGCAAGAGACTCAAAACAACAACAAAGACTCAGAAGAACTTTCTCTGGTATTCATTTTCAGACCGATTTTGAGCCATTTTATCTAAAAAGTTACCGTTTTAAACCTCTCTTTAATTAAAAGACACCAGAGTTACAATGTGATACTATTTGACAATCAAGACTAATGAAGCAGGATGCATACTAGAACACAAATGAATTTTGAAGCACTGTGCTAAGTGAAATAAGCCAGTTATCATTCAAGGCCACAAACTGTATAATTCCATTTGTGTAAAACGTCCAAAATAGGCAAATCTGTAGAGACAGAAATCAGATTGGTGACCTTGGAGCTAGGGGTGGAGGCATTGTTGGAGGTAAGTGGGGAGTGACTCACAAAGAGTGACCAGGTTCTTTTGGTGGTGTTAAAATCTTTTAAATTGATTGTGGTAATGATCACATGACTATGATATACAAAAAAACATTGAATTGTACACTGTAAATGGGTGAATTGTATGGCATGTGAATTATATCTCAGTAAAGTTTTTGTCAAAAAAAGACATGGGAGAGTGAAAAACACAAAACACCATTTTGTAACATATATAATCAGTAAAAATGTAGCATCCAGAATATATGAAGAATAGCCAGTAAATCAATATAAATACAGAAAACTAATAGAAAATTGACAAACACTACATCAGGACTCTCATGAAAAGACAAATTCCAGTGGCCAATTAAACAGAGATTAAAAAGTGAAAAAGCCACAACAAAATAGCTTTGTATATTCATTGGATGACAAAAAATAATAATTCATTAACATTAAGTGGGATACAGTTATGGAATGAGAGAAATTCCCATACACTGCTGGTGGGAATAGAAATGAGTAAAATCACTTTTGAAAACATTTTGTCAGTATCTCCCAGTGTTGATGTTAAGGGGGCATTCCTAAGATGCAGTGATTCTACTCTTAGGCACATAGCTAGAGAAGCACACATATATATGTGCACAAAAGCAAAATAAATCATCAATAGAACTGCACAATAAGGAAGAAAATTTGGAAGAGGAGAAAGCACTGGAGTGAGCACCCCAACCTTGGATTTTAGATTTTTTAGGAGGCATTGGACATGGGGTGCTCGTGCATCCTTGAATTTGGGGAGAGGCTCCAGTATCACTCAGGGATGACCTCTGCATTTGCGAAGTGGGCTGCAAGCACAGTCCACAATGGCCTAGTGTTGTGGGCCCACAATGGATATCATGCTGTGACCCATGGCAAAGGAGATCATGGTATAAAGAAAAGGTTATGGCACGGCCCCATGGTATCCATTTTGTGGCTGGGCCATTGTGTTCCTTGGGGTATGCAGACATGGGGGTGCAGGTCAGTGACACTGGAAGCATGTAGCATTCACATGAAAAATTCCTAGCATGTGAGTTAATTATGAAAGACCCCCTTTAACATTTCAAAGTTCAACATTAGGTCTTTCTCTACCCAAGCAAGGTGACGGAAGCAAATGAAGTGTCTGTTGAATGTTATTCTCATCAACAGTCTGTCAATGAGAGGTCAGAAGGAGTCTTTTCCTTTTATTAGCCTGAATTCCTTGGTACAAATTGGATTTGCTTATTCTATCTGTCCTCAGGTATGCCTGAATCTCGAAGTATTTTACAGTTTTCATAAAGAGTACACTGATCTTATTACTTTTAAAACCCAGTCATTTTCACAATATATGCAGATCATATAATAATACTGTATAATTACTTCAGAGCAGATACATTAAGGAAGTCTTTGTTGGGCTGAAGCCAGGGCAAGACCACTAAGAAGATGAGATTACTGTAGCTCAAAATACCAGTTACTTTCAGAGGGAAAAAAAAGATTGCTTATTTGGTTAAATACTGTAAATATTCTTGAGGAGAGGGAGGCTTATTCTAGTGGCCTAGAGCTCAAGGAGAAAAAAAGGAAGCTGTGGTGTAAGGGCAGGTGAAACACAGTAGTGGTTGCAGCTGAGCCAACATGCATCAAGAATGAGTATAAGGCGGCAGAATGGAGGCTTCAGTGCTGAGGCAGATTAACCCAATGTAGAAGAGAAAGTCAACAGCAAAAGCAGCAACAGGTAACACACAGCACTGCCTGTGCAACAAGCAGCAATCTAAGTTCTTTATGCACAAGATATTCAGTGAATTCTCACAAGCACTATATCATAGAATGATATAGATTCTATTATTGTGTCTATTTTATAAAGGAGAAATCCAGGCCAAGAAAGGGAAATCAATTTACCCACTATTGTGCAGCTAGTAAGTGGGAGCACCAAGCTTCCAATCAGGGCATTCTGGCTTGAGAGTCCTTACCCTTAATCAAGTCTGCCTGGGAATTATGAAACTAAGAAATCCAAAGTCCTCAGGGGAACTGTCACATTAGGTTAGTGTGCTTGACAATTTTCTCCCCAGTGTTCCAATGCTAACTTTGTTACTTATAAGATATGTGGCCTTAGGCAACTCCTCAGTGCATTTTCTCATGGGTAACTAAAGGCAGAGACAATGAGTGGACTCTGAAGGATCTATTTCCCCTTCCAGTGCAGAATTGTTGCTGAGAAGTAACTTCTATGCCAGGGACTACATTTCCCAGCCTGCCTTGCATCTAGATGACAGCACGTGACTGGTTCTTCCAAGTGGAATATAAGTAGAAGTGATCTGGGTAACTTCCAGGACAAAATGAAAGAACATCTGTATGTGTTTCACGTACTCTCTTCTTCTTTGGCATCCTTGGAGGCCATGTGGTACCAAAGGAGACGGTGCCCTAAGACTGAAGAGGGCCGAATCCCTGATTCACACTATCTGAAGGATGCCCAGGAGTGTGACACTGGTACATATGCATTGCACACTGCATGAGAAAGCAATAAATATTCATTACATTAAAGCCCTAAAATTGGAGGGTTTGATATAGCACTTAGCCTGACGAGGTTACTCTGGAATTTAAAAACTAAAACATAGTTGATGCATCTATTTGGTGTCTGGCACCCAGTAAATTCTCAAGCAATGCAAAGAGATAGACAACATCTAGACAGCTATGGGGAAGAAGCAACAGGTTACCAAAAGGAAGCAGAAGCTGAAAACAGTGCATGAACCCTGAGAATGCTACTTCTGGGAAGCGGATCATTCAGGAAGAGACACCAGCTCCTCAACAGACGATGGCAGGACAAGATCAGGAGACAAGAAGAATCCTGCCAGAAGCTGATTAGGCCAGACAGAAGGTCAGGGGATGTGGAGGCACCACAAGGAAGACTGGGCTCAGGCCAGGAGGGGATGGATTCAGAGAAAATGAGGCAGGCTTGATATTACTACTACTCATGACTCATTGCAACTGTGCCTCTCCCTGACCCTCCAGGTGGTAAGAAAGAAGAAGCTGAAGAGTCTTCTCCCTACTCCTTATGCTTTGCAAGAAAGAGAGGGCAGGCAGCCTGTTTAAGTTCAATGAAGCCATGAAGGTAGTTAAGGTCAAGATCAAATTGTACCCTCTCAGACCATTTACTACAAACTATGTGGTCATTTCAAGACTCAGAAAGCATCTCTAAGAGAAGGAAATAGCGCTGAACAAAGGAGCCAAGAAACCAGTTAACGCTGAACCCTTTCCAAGGATGGGGCTCTGTGTACTTGATGCAACACCTTCCCTCACTAACTTCCATTAGCAAAGCCAGGGAAGGGAACAAAGACAGGGGATTCACATTAAAATGTTTCCGGGAATCAGGCTAGTAATGCAAATGTTCAAAGCACACCTAATAGAGGGTGGGGAAGTGAACTCCCAAGAAAAAAAATCACATCTTGTTCAGGAGAACTGCCTTATGAAAATAAATAAATAGAGGAGTAAATAAAAAATAAATACTCTTGAGTCTTGGATAAGTATGTTTTCCAGCTTCTGGACTGCAACTTCCAGGAGAGACAGCTCCCTGAGATCCCTGTCAGTGTTCACACAATCTTGAGGTTCTACCGATTTTGTTTGCTCCTTAAAGAAATGTGAGTTTGGTATTTCCCCTTGATTTGTGGAGGGGATGAGTCCATTTCAATCAAAGGGACAATAAAAGAACTGCTTGGATAACTGTGTGTAAAGGAGGAGACTGATTCTATTCCCCAGGAGTCGTGGCTGGTTCCCTTGGGAAGTATAGCAAGGATCTCAGTGTCCCACTGACACGAACTCTTCGCACTATCTTTCCCCTCCTACCTGGCTCCCTGCTTCCGCCCCCTGCAGCTGCCCATCCGGCACAGCTCTGTGCCCCTATCCAGTTATTCTGTACCCCTGTTAATACGGAAGCAGCAAGGGGAAAAGCAAAGGCAGAGCCAGACTTCAGAGCTTCTAGGAGCATATCAGTAAAAAGCAGGTCCTCTGGGCAGGTGCAGAACCTCATGGATATGGGGCCTCTTTGGCTGATAGCTCCATGCAGCAAAGAAACTGCATAACCAAGAGCAGCAGCCCTGAAGGGAAGGGAGGAGATGTCTGCACAGAGAGCCCTAAGAAAGACGGGAAAGGGTGGTGGTGAATGGGGGGCAAGTCCTTACCACTGATAACAGATTCCTGTCACTCTGGACAGGCCTGGGATGGAAAACAAACTCAAAATAACCAGGCAACAGAAGCCACAGTGTCAGCTCTGCCTCCAGGAGCATCCTAGTCTCCCTACTATTGGCTCAGTTCAGTGACGGTTCTTAACAAATAATGAATATACCTTTGGGTAACATTTTTTTTCTGGAAGACCTTGAGGTGGGTCCTATACCTCCCTGGGACAACAGCTGGCTCTGTATCCCAGTTAATATGGCAGGTGATGGGTAGCCCTCCCCAACCTGCATGTGAGCTCAGCAAAGAGACCTCCTGCAGCTTTCCCTGGAGGACAGTGAATCTGCCATTTATCAGGTCGTATATTCATGTGATCAGTTCTCCCTTCTCTCCCAGAATGACTCTGACTTCTGCCTTGCAATTCCTAAGCGTGTATTTTATAAAAGTGCCACTTCAACACCCTGTTCCTTAGAGCTCTTCTTAAATGTGCTTCGTGCCCTCCCCACTTGCAGAAGCTCAGAAATACTAAATTCTTTGCTTTGGAACTCTCAGCAGACTCATGAATATCACAAAGACACATCCCAGCATCTTTTCACTCCAGCCCCCAACAAGTTGATACTCGGCGCACGTTTCCAAAGAAAAGGCCAGTAATTGGTTTTGCTGGGGGAACAACCTCAGAGATAAATGCCCTGTGTACAATCATTTACCTTCCCTGGGTGTGTGTGTGTTTCTGTCTTGGGTGCCGGTCCCTCTCATTGCTCACTCCCTGCACCCAGAATGCCACTGAGGTGACAGAGGGAATGTCAGAGCTGTCAGCAGACAGCTTTTGGAAAAGGTGTATCATTTAGAGGAAAGAAGGTTTGCTTTCTGGGCTCAGGCAGACAGGCACATGGTTCCCAAATCAATTTGCTCCTCCTGTATATAAGCCTTCTTTATAGTTATTATGCCAGAGTAAGAAAGCTTTAAAAAGAAAGGCTATTTGGCAATACCTGTATTAATTTGTATCTAGTGGGAGGTGTGTGTGTGTTTGTGTGTGTGAGGGGAAAGAGCCACGTGAAACCTGCATCTTCCTCTCCTAGGGAAGACATCAGGCTGCTTCTCATCGAATTCAAGGGTGCCATGTTCTGGTCCCTGTCTCTCTCTGGCCTCTCAAGGTCTCCCTTGTTTGTCATGCCCCCCGCTCTCCCGGGTACATCTGCAGCAGCTCCATCAAGCCCTGTTGTAATTCTGCAATGTGCCAGGTGCTCTGGCACCTCAGCACAGTGCATGTGCTACCTCCTATGCCCAAGGATCCCTTCCCAGCTTGGTTGCCCTCCTAACCCTATGTATCTTTTAGATTTGTGTGAGTGTCACCTGCTCTAGGAGCCTTCTTTGACCTCTCCGTTCCATGCTGTTTCTTCATTTCCCTGAGTTCCCCAAGGGCCTGTGGTCACTTTGACTGTAGGTCCTCCCACGGAAATGGCATGGCATGTCTAGGGTACTTCTCTACCTCCACATCTAGGATTGGTGAGTTCTTCAGGATAGAGTTGGTTGCGGACATCTGTGGGCCCCTCCAGACCTTTGAGATAGATAGTCTCTGAACAGGATGTCAGCTTATCCTCAAATCCTGCTAAGCCATGGTACCGACTTCTTAAAAATGGGAGCGAGGAGGAGGGCTTCACGTTTACCAACTGCAAGAGACATTTACTGCTTGGCACCATTCTCAAGGGGTAAGAGGGAGAGTGTTTTGTTTAGATTTGGATACTCTTGGGTTTTCATTCCAGCTCCATCCCATTCAAGCTATGCAACTTTAATTAAAGTACTCAGCTTTTCCAGGCTACAGTTTTATGATCTGTGAAAGGTGGAAAATGACAGCTCCTCTCATTGTATGGTTTAGAGATGATGGGTGAAGTGCTGCGCTGCGTGGCGGGGGCACCAGATGCCCGATATTAGTATCATTTTGCTCTAACATTTTGTATGCTTTCAATCTGTTGTACAGATAAAACTCCTGTTTAAACCAACTAAGAAAAATCCCTCTGTTAAAACAAAAATCCTGACTGCTAACCATAATTAATATATTCAAAGCAATATAGAAAACAGTCGATTTCCCCAAATACCACAGTTTGGAGAGGATATTAGGGTTCTTTGAAAGTTGACTGTAAATAATTTTATAATTAGCATCACTCTTTGATAAATTATATCAGCTAAAATATTACCTGATTATTTTTGTTCCTTCCACAGATCACTTAGCTATGAGCTCTAAAACCATGAGTGATCTTTTTCATTTGAGGTTGTTTGTTAACTGACACGTGTCCTTTGAACATAATGACATTTAGACCACAGTCTCTCAGTAAGCTTTTCAAACAGGCACTGCTATGGGGAATTTTGCTAATGCTAATAGCTATCATAATGGTGTTATGATAATGGTCACATCCTGTACTTCTCCAGGGTCTTTCTCAGTCTTTCTCAGAACACTGAAAGGACTTTATTGTCATTTCTTCCCCAGTGCCCCGAGCAGCAAGAAGGCATCTGTTACTATTTTGGAAGCAAGGAAATTATGAAAGTGCCCAAATGTTCTCCAATGTGGAGAGAGAGCAGAACCTATAATTACATTTATGTGAGATCATTTTTCTATATTAAATCCCATCGTTTCACTTGAATCCCATTTTCAAGTCAACCTCCAGCTTTTCCTGGTGCCCACCTTCAACTAAGCACCTTATTGTCTTCCATTGTAAGACTTTCATTCAAATATGGGGTTTCCAGGAAAATAATTCACCTCCTCAAATCAATTTAAGGGAACTGCACTCATATTTTGCCCTACATCTTCCCATTGATTGATCCATTGTTTAAAATGCTTACTGGACACCCCTACAGGTATCTGTGACAAGTTCTGAGTAAAGAAGGGAGGCGGAATGCAGAGATTCCTCAAATGAGGCCCCTAGGTTTAAGAGGTCAGAGATTCTGGGAGACGTTAAGTGAGTGCACACATAACCATACAACCAAAGACATGGGTGTGCCCAGAAAGCGCCACATGGAAATACTGCCCCTGAAACATATGAAAAAAACACTAGTCAAGTAATATTTCCTGCCTGAGAGTCAGCATGACAGAGGAGAACCGAATGGCCTAGAATGAAATTCCTGCTCCGATACTTAATTAGCTGTGTGATTTGGGGAAGGGTATTATCCTCTCTAAGCCTCTGTCTCCTCACCTATAAAATAATGTTAACAATGTCTATTGGCGGGATGCTATGAGATTTAAAGGTTTGGCATCTAGAATGCGTAGTAAGTAATCATGAATATAAGAAGCACCTCTCCAAAACCAGCTCCCTGCTAAGAAAGGTTTGTGTATATGTGGTTGTGAGTTCATGCACATGTGTACATGCATGCATCTGTTTTGTGTGCATATGATTATTCATCTTGTTTCTTTACTGTTTCTTCTCATACTAACCCATTTCTGGCCACGTGAGTCTTGCTCCAGTCCCATGTCACAATTGTAACATTAAGAAGAGATTAGAATGATGGTTTCCAGTTTCATCCATGTCCCTGCAAAGAACACAAACTCATCTTTTTTATGGCTGTATAGTATTCCATGATGTATATGTACCACATTTTCTTTATCCAGTCTATCACTGTTGGGCAATTGGGTTCATTCCAAGTGAATAGTGGAATATTGGGTTCACTATTGTGAATAGTGCAGCAATAAACATATGTGTGCATGTGTCTTTATAATGGGACTGGAAACCATCATTCTCAGCAAACTGATACAAGAACAGAAAACCAAACACCACATGTTCTCACTAATAAGTGGGTGTTGAACAATGAGAAGACACGGACTCAGGGAGGGGAACATCACACACTGGGACCTGGGAGGTCGGGGGCTAGAGGAGGAATAGCAAGGGGTGGGGGGTTTGGGGAGGGATAGCATTAGGAGAAATACCTAATGTCAATGATGAGGCAATGGATGCAGCAAACCATTACCATGGCACGTGTATACCTATGTAACAAACCTGCACGATCTGTATATGCACCCCAGAACTTGAAGTATAATTTAAAAAAACAAGAGATTAGAATGGCATGTGCCCACCAAAGCTCACAAAGAGGAAAAATATCTCCCTCAGATATGTATTAGAACACAAAAGTATACAGAGAGCCAGTCATGTACATTCTGAAACATCAACTAAGGATTTATTGCTTACAGTTGCCAATTTTTCATCAAAGCTGGGGAAAAAAAAATGTATCATTACCACTTCAACTGATCTATCTAGAGGAATGACCTGTATCAACCACCATCACGTGTATTCCAAATAAACGTGTATTTACTTATTAGTATTCCTTCCAATGAATCATTTTCTAGATTTTGCTCATTTTTAAGTATTCAACAAATACTTATCACGTGCCCAGTATATACTGAAGTCATGCTAGTTTCTTGTCATGCAGCAGCCTGTTCTATGGGGACATAAAGAGAAACACTCTGTGGCATTGTGACTGTATGGGTGCATGTATGTGCATGCATTTAAATGCATGTACCTATGTGAATGTGATTGCATATGCCTATGTTTGTATGTGTGCATGTGAGCATGTGTGTGCACATGCATGTCATATATGTGTATGTTCTGTGTATGTGTTCACCTGCATACATGTATATACACATGCATTTTAAGTGCAGGCACACACTTGTGTTCTACATATGTTCACGTGTCAATATGTATGCATATATGTGTACGTGTGTGTACATGTTTTCATATTTTCCAGTGATTCAATGCTGCTCTTTTCATAGGGACTTCATTTTGGTGGTCAGTGTGGAAATCATCTTATTGGGAAGATTAGTTTCTCTACGAATGTTCTGCTATGTACTTCTAGAATATGGTATAGTGTTCTCATTTTTCACTTTTTCATAGAAGAAGCCAGGAAATAAACCATGGTTCATTTTGTTTCAGAAACTCCACTCATCTCTAACCCCTCAACCAAGGACCTTGCTCAGGACCAGGTACAGAGCAGACACTTAGCAAATACTTGTCAAATTGAATGATATTGAGTCTCTGTCCTGTACTCAGTTACCACAAGACATGACCCAAATTGCCAAGTATGATCCGGGCTGCCCCGGATGGCTTTGGCCAATAAGGAACCACTATGTGGCCTGAAATATATGTCCTAGGCTTGGATAATTCACAACCCATCTCATTCCAACATTAGCTCATTGGTTTGTTCCAGAAATAACACATCCAGCTAAAATGCACTGTCCTTGACTCTCTCACAAGGCCTGCCAGCACTGCTCTGACAAGACACGAGCTACTATTCTCCCTGGTCCTCCCTACCTCCTCTCCCCATCCTGACAGGCGAGAGGAGTTAAAGCATCCTGAGCATGGAGATGGGGGTGACTCTGTTGCAAAACCAGGGAGAAGGGAGCAAAGGGACCCAGATGATGCTTCTACAGCATTTCTCCTGGAGGAAATTAAAGGAAAAACAGAGAAATTGAAGGTGGATACAGGGACACAAGAAGGCTGAGTTGAAGCCAGAGCAACAATTCTTAGAGATTTTTTTCTTGTGGGCATCAGAGAATCGTAAAGAGCTTCCAGCATGGGGGTCTTCAGGCCAGGCTTTCCCAGCAGAGCCAGGGACAAGCACTGTATACAGAGTCCAGGTGTGGCTGTGCTGTTTCTAGCAGCCTGGCCTCAAATCTATTGTACAGTTTCACCAAATCTAGTTTTCTGTGACTGTGACATGGACAAAAATTATACCTCTTCATAAAATTGTGGATTCTGTTTACCAAGATAATATATGCTAAAACTACAGCAAAAAGCTGGCATGTAGTGTAAGTAAGTACACTCCCTATTATTTTATCCTATTTCATTTGAGTACTATCATAGGCATCGATCTGCTTTCCTGAGGCTCCAGAGGGTACTGCTACCCTCGGAACGAGCCTCCCCTGAGAACATCCCCCCAGCGTCAACTCAACCATCCCTGAATCACCCCATCTTCAACTGGGGCATCAGTGTTCTCAAATATATGAGAACCAGTAGGGCACAATTTTAGGTTTGCTCATGGCCATCCTCTTCTCTCCAGTGTCTCTTTGTGTAAATAGCTTGAAACTTCTGAGCCTTTATTTCATCATCCATGCAGTGGAACTAGCAACTCATAGATCTGCAGTGAGGAAAAACTAAGAGACTGAATATAAAGAAATTAACCCATCAACTATGCCTTAATAAGGCTGGGAAAGTAAAAAGAGAGGAGCCCAGTACCTTTAAAATAATAAGTGCTCCGTAAGCACTGCCTACCTGGTAATAAATGTACATAGTTATGCTAACACTGCTTATTACTATTAATAATAAAGTGGGCTTCATTATTAACAGAAAGCACCTTGCTCCTCAGAAAGAGGGTGTCTCCTCTGGAGGAGAAGCTCTCCGGCTCTAGAATCACCAGCATGTGGCCAGCTGCCATGATGCTCCTGCATTCTCATTCCACCAGAAAGTCTCAGAGGCATCCTGACATCTGCAGGCTGCTCTCACCTCTCCTGCTCAGGAAAACCATGAGCCACTGTGACTATGTTTATCAAGGACATACCACAAGTTGCAGTGATGGGTGACAGGCTTTAATTTCGTGCCACTGTCCTTCTAGAAATGCAAGCCCATCCAGCCTGGTGAAAGGCAGACAATAGACAGCCACTGCAGGATGGAGACAAGACATGAGGATGAGGACAGCAGAAGCCAGGACTCCCCCCCCCCATTCATGGAGCACCCAGTGTGCCCAGCACTGGCACAGGCACCGCGAGGCACACAAAATGCTGCAGACGTGCATCCACCCTTGAACGCTTTTCAGTGTACATAAAATATTTAGGAAATGATCTCAGACAGCACAGAGTCACATGCTGTTTCTTGAAGTTCGGAGAACTGTGTGAAGAATAGTAAGGAGTCGCCTGGGTGTGAGTTTGCAGACAGCAGCAGAACGAGAAGAAGGTACTGGAGGGGGTGCACATGTGTCTTTTTCCAGAGCTGGGCTCAGGCACCACATGCAGAAGCAGTAAGAGGAGGTGCTTGTTTCCTGGAGAGAAAGATACTCAGCATTATGAATGACAGCCCAGAGGCCCAAGCATCATAATGAAAAATAATTTGATTTATTAGTTCTCATTAATGCTAAGACAATTTGTTTTTATCACATCTGACTAGTGTCTCATCACCAGCTGAAACCAGGTCTTCTCTGGCTTCTAATGTTGCCTATTTGATACTAATCACAGCTTCACTGACGCAAGCAGTGGTGGAGTAAATACTGTCACTCGGGCCTCAGAGGTATTAGCCTGTGAGTAACTGGCCCGTGTTCCCTGAGGCCCGTCCCTGCCTAGCATAGCAGCAGCCCCTCTGGAGAGGACAGAGGCCCCCGCTTGGCTCACAACAGCATCTACAATGCTCCTGGTGTTCCATCAATATTTCCTACAACTAATTATATTGTAGGTTTTGATGTTTTATTCCTGGGTAGCCAAATATCTTTCATGCTGAGAAGAAAAAATGTACCCAGAGCAGTCTAGAGAGCCTACTGGAGAAAAGATAAAATGGAAGAAAAGCACCATCTGTCTCCTTCCTCCTTGCTCTGTCCTGTCTTTCTGTCGTGGACTGTCATTCTCTGCATCACTGTCTTGGGTTCTCTCCTCTGCCTCCTCTCTCCTAGTAAGGCAACCTCCTGGTGGTGTCTACTGTCAACAACTGCGACATCACAGCCAGGAGCCCACCACCCGCAAATTGCCTTCCAGGCCTCCTATGGCCACTGATATTAGAAGAGGCTCTAATTATCCTCATGTGGATGATAACCAGGTGGGTTAGGTCAGGCTGTTTTGCCTGTTGAGTTAACCACACCGCACCCTGAAGGACCTGGAGGACCATGTGGTAGGACTCAGTGCTCTGCCGCAGCCTGGAGCCACTTATGGAGTGTGCCGGCTTCAGGGTCCCAAGTCACCTTCAAGAGGCTGCAGACCCTGTCTGCCTTTGGGTAGCACATCCACTGGGGAACAAAGAAGGTTAGAATGGATCTAGATTCTCGAATGGAAAAGCACATAACATGCAGTCTTCAATAGCGTGGCTAAAGGAGCCTTTGTTTTTATTCATTCAAAACCACTGGCTTGGGCCTCCCCAGCACAGTGCTAGATGTGGAGAATCCAGAGATAAGTGAAACACAGGCACTGCCCTCAAGGAGGCCAGGTCGTGTAGGATGCTAGGACCATAGACCCAAGGCAATTAGAACTGCAAGGAAATTGGACTGATAGTCTTTGCTCATATTGCTTATAGTAGTTTGCAAGTAATTTCAAGTTGTTACATTTATTTATTGTTTAGACATTAGGATGAGTACTAGTTCTGGACAAGAAGTATTTCCATTTCCCCACTTCCCCTCTCTTACAACTATAAAACCACAGAATAAGGCAGGCTGCCTGGTGACATCAACTTAAGGAGCAACAAGGCGGTGAGTTCCCTGGGTGTCTTCACTGCCTCTCCTATGTCCTGGACAGGGCACCGCAGAACCCTGCAAGCCAGAGCCATTCACAGGCACAGACAAAAGAGCTTCAAGAAAATCCCGTTTCCTTCAGCCAAAGGGTCAGAAAAATGGCCATCTAATCACAGAAAACCATTTTGGCAGTGCCTGCCCTGCTCAAGTCACACTCCAATAAAAAACTACAATCCATCAACATGACCATGAGGAGCTGAGCTTCTTTTCCACTCCCACCCGTGCCCGATATAAACAGACAAAGGCACACTAATTCCCACATCCGTGTGGAGTCAGTGGGATACACCTACCACTACCATTAACATGACAATTCAAGTCAGGGCTCCACGCCTCTTTCCCTTGGGCATTAGTGAGTTCAGCTGTGCCCCTCATCCAGCACCAGCAGAACAAGACAAGGTGGTACAAGCCAGGGCTAGTCCCACATTGCTTCCCCCAGCTTTTTGGTACTGACAGGGCCCAGTGAAGACCCGAGCCTCCACTCCAATGTGAACAGCGAAAGGGACCAAGGTGGTGGGAGCAGTGAAGAGAACAGGCACGGATAGCTGGCACTCTGTTCCTTCCTCCCCTATCCTGCTGGCTTCTGGACCTACAAGAAACTTGGCCTTTCACTCCCAGCCTGTAGCAACAAAGCAGAGAGGCAGGAGACAAGGAGGAAGCCATGCGGGCAGGCATAAGAATAAGAACTTGAGATCCTTCCAGACACTATCAAGAAAGAGGTGAATTCTGGGACCTGCCCCTTAAACGCGTGTGCTGATCTAACCACTGAATTTAGGAATCAACTGTGAAAGTGATTTTACCCTAAGACTCACAAGCTGTGGCAGTTAAAGGACTTTCAAAATGAATATTTATTCCACTCAATTGAATGACAAACCTATTAGATGCCAGGCATGGCCAGGTGCTTGAAATATGAATAAAAGATGACTTCTATAGTATTCAGGTTTCACAGCCGTAAGAATCAGACAGGCAGGTAAACTATCAATCAGTAGGGTACCAGGTAACAAGTACTATAATCAGGACATATATAAGGAACAGCAAGCATGTAAGAGGAGCCAGTAACCAGGAGGGACTTAGAGCAGGGCTCATACAGAAGGTTTGACATGAAAATAGTTCGCCAAATGCTTGAATGACTTGAATGAATGAGTAGAAGATAAAGGTGAAGAAAGTTTACAGACAGACCCTAAGTAGGAGGTACTATTTGTGTGTTTCCTTCACAGTGAGAAATAATCATTTTCTGTAAAAACACTTGCATGGACTCTTCTAACTGTGCACTTCCCTGTACAGGACTTCCTTCCACTGGACACACGCCAAAGTTTCCCCTACCTTTTACTTCCCTGCATCCAAGAGGGTCTGATAAGGTGTTACCAGGTCTTGCCAGAAAACTGGAAATCCCTCTTGGCCATCTGTACTTTGAGAGGTGGGAAAGAACATGCCTTATGCTTAACCGTCCTGAACTGCTGATCCCAAGTTATCCCCTTTCTGTGGGAGATCAAAATGCCTTCTACTGAGGGCTCGATTCCTCCTTGCATGAGCTGTGTCCCCTGATTGTCCCTTCCTGCTCACCCTCCCTGCCTCTTTAATCCTGGGCCTTAGGGATATTTCTGCAGGGTACAGAAAAAAGAAAAAAAAGTCTAGAGACAAGGCCTCATTCTAGAAGTCTTCTAATCTGTTCTATTGGTCAAGTAAATCTTACCTCCTGTCTGAAATCTCTCTTGCTCAAACAACAGTCTGCACATTTTTCACAGAGCTCTCTTTCACTTAATGAAACCCCAAGTCCATTATGTCTTGTCACTGAAAGTGAGTTCTGACAATGGCTGAAAAACTTCCTGGAGAGATGACAGTGCATGTGCCTGACTCTTTAAGACACAACTGTGTGTGGTCGCATATTGCTTTGTGGATTGGCGAGTGGGTAGGAAAAGAGGCACCTGTCACTGACTCTCTCACCTGCTGACATGACCCATATGGAAAAAATGAAATCATGAGCATAAGGCATCATCCAAGCACCAAGAAAGAGCCAACACTATGTGCCTCCCCTGGGGGTCCTCTAAAGGTTTGTGGTCAGAAAGCATGTGTTTTTCTGCATGTATTTTTATAAATTATATTATGTTACACTTTCTTATCTATTTTTCCTGTCTTTAAAATTGTAAGAGTAACACAACCTTCTCCAAACAGTCCATGTGATCATTAAATGAGCTCTAAAATACTATAGATAATGGTGGGACATAATATATCTCAAATAAGTGTTGCCATTGTTATTACTGGTATTGCCAATTTCATGTGAAGGTAATCCATTATGATTATAAAGGACTTTCAGTGTACTGAAAGTTTTTATGTTCACCGATGATGAGAAAATTCTTATCACCAACATTTACAGAGATTCAAAGAAATTAAGTGACTTGCCCCAGGGATCAGACTAGTGATAACTGAGCTAGGAAGAACAGAATAGAGAACTGGATAAGAGCTCAGCTTTTAGCTTCAGACCACAGAGCACCAATCTTAGCTTTACTACTCCTTACTAGGCAACGTTGGGAACATTACCTAGCCCCTCCACCCATCCAGTTCTTCACAAACAAAATAGTTTCCTACTTTATAGGTTGTTGTGGGGTTCAAATAAGATAACTGATGAAAAGCATTTAGAGCTGTGTGTATGGCACGTAGTGTGTTCTCAGTAAACATTAGCTACTATCACTGTGCTCAGAGTTTGTGAGTTCAACACTCTTTCCATAACTCTAAAGACAGCACACTTCAGAATCTGTTACAAACTAACTGAAAACTGTGACATGTCTATTCTTATTTAAGAGTCAGTAAGAATAGGTACCTAAAGAGTATGCCACAGATTAGAGATCCTTGGAGAAAAGACAGAAGCCCAGTGGAGAGAGCTTAGATTCTTTTTTTTTTTTTTTTTTTTTTAGATGGAGTTTTGCTCTTGTCACCCACGGTGGGGGGCAATTGCACAATCTCGGCTCACTACAATCTCCACTTCCTGCGTTCAAGGAATTCTCCAGCCTCAGCCTCCCAAGTAGCTCGGATTACAGGCAACTGCCACTGCGGCCGGCTAATTTTTGTCTTTTTAGCAGAGTCGGGGTTTTGCCATGTTGTCCCGGATGGTCTTGAACTCCTAACCTCAGGTGATCCACCCACCTTGGCCTCTCAAAGTGCTGGGATTACAGGTGTGAGCCACCACACCTGGCCTTGGATTCTATTTTTAAATAAGGGAGAACAGATAATACACCATGCAAGTATTCATGCTTCTGCATAGTCTAAAGATACAGCTGATTCCTTCTTAATATATACTATCAAATAGACATAAAGGAGCAAGAAGGTATTTTCACTGTCCAAGGGCTGCCAGAAGATCATTTCTGCTAAAAACGGTATCTTTTAAGTAACTGTTGTGATATTTCATTGATAATTCACTTATTTTATCAGAAGAATCAATGAAATAGTGGGGATGGAAGAATGGAGAAATTATGATCCTGGGCTGACTGATGGGAAGACCTCCCTGGTGAAGTAAAAGAGACAAGATCAGGGGGAAAAGTGGCCCACAAATTTTAACTTCTTTTTTCGTAATAGAGGGGGAAAACATTCTTTAAGTGTACCACTTAATGGTTTGCATCTTGGAGCCGAGAATTGAATCCAAATTCTGTTCTGATTCTACTGCTCGGTTCATACATGACCTTCAATCATTTACTGACAGCCTTCACATTTCCTTTTTTCTGTTTATTTTTAAAGGAGATACAAATGATTCTGTTTGTTACTAGAACTATCTTTAGAACTAAATGACATGGTGCATGTGACAAATCCAGCACAGTGCTCACAACACGGGTGGCATTAAATAAGGATTTCCAAGAAGAGAAATTGTGATGATACAATTATGAACAATTCTAGTGAGATAAGAAATCCTGTTAAAGTAACAAGTGTCATTTCACAGAGGCTCTCTGACAAGCTCAGATTGCAAAAGGCGAAAGATAAAACCATGGGCAGAAGGATGTGTGAGCGAAGAGATACATAAAACAGGAGCACAACATCTCCTTGAGAATGTGGCGTTGGGGCTGAACCACAGCAAACTGGTATTGTCAAAAATGCCACAAGCAGGCAACAGAAACTCTGAAGCTTCATTTGGTGAAGGCAATTGAACAAGAGAATTACAGGCATCTGCTTGAATGGAGATGGTCTATAATTAACCTAGGAGAGGATCCTGGAAGAACTCTGTATACACATCTTCTTACCCTTTCACCAGTCAGAGAGAGTGATCTGCAAATAGGACAAGCCAAAGCAAATACTGCAAATGAAGGATTGTAGCATCAGATAAGGAAGGAGATGCAAAGGCACTGAGCCAATCAGAGGGTTACCAGAGGCCAATGGGGCAGAGCAGAGCCCCTAGAGGATGGTGTAAGGACTTTCACTTTTACTTCTAGTGACGTAAGCATTGTTTTGAGCAGAGGAACCAACAACAGAATCTGACTTGGGTGTGAAGGTGATTGCCAAGGCTACTGCGTTGCAGAGAGATGCAAGGAGACTGAAGAAAGACAAAGGTACATGGTGGGAGATAGACCAGTTAGGATTATGCTACAATGCTTCCAGTTAGAAACAAAGGTAGATTGTACCAGAAGGTTAGCAGTAGAGGAGGTAAAGGCTTCTAGACATACTTTTAATATTTTATAAATTATTTTAAAAATACAAAATTGGCAAGAATAGAGAAGTAGAGTGAGAGTCTGTTTAAAAAAAAAACCTCCGCTTATGGAATATATTGCTTCTTGCTTTTTCTGTACTCATTTTTTCCTGCTTCTACAGGATTAGTGAAAGGTAAGTACTAATCCACACATCTTGTCAAAAACTTTGAGATACATTATGTTAAGAACATAAGGACATTGCCATTTTCACACCTGAAAAACTTAACAATAATTCCTTAACGACATCAAATATCTAATCAGCATGGAAATTTCCTTTATTGTCTCATAATTTATGTTTTTACAACTTTTTTGAAAACTGTATTCACACAAGCTCCAGGCACTGGGTTTCTTTGATGTCTCCTAAAATTTTATCACCTAGAGATTTCTGTTTTTCTTTTTGATCTTTCCTTAAATTTATTTTTTAAGAAACCAGGTTGTTATTATTGTAGATTTTCCCACATTCTAGATTTTGCTGACTAGGTCCTGTTGTTTAACGTATTGTCTTAATGTCTCATAAACTGGCGATTAGATTTAAATCCTTGATTAGATTTTTGTGTGTGTTTTTTACAATAATACTTCATAGATGGTGTATGCACTTTCCTAGGAAGGTGCTTAATGTCTAATTTGTTCTTTTTGTTAAGATTGAGCAGTGGATACAGATATTGTCACATGAATTTTTTCCTCACTTTTCACTTGATGTTCTTAAAAGACATCAAGAAACATTGCATTAATCCTTTATTCAGAGTTACACACTAGTGATATTGGAATAGTATCATTTCTTTTTTGTCAATTTGCTATTAAATTCTAAAAGAGAAAATGTTCCTTATGAACTACTTGATTACTTTGAGGTAAAATTTAAACAGAAAAGGTAGATAGATGCTTATATGCCTTATTTTTTTTACCAATTTTCAGAATCATGTTTTTCTAGCATCCTCCACAGGTAGCCAATGTGATTTTTGTTTTTGTATTCTTATTGACTCATGGATTTTAAATATTTGATGTAATTTACTGCATTATCATAATTATTCTTTTTAATCAAACTTTTGAGATAATTATAAATTTGCATGCAGTTACAAGAATACAGAAAAAAAAGAAAAAGAAAGAAATAATACAGACATTCCATACACCATTTACCCAGTTATCCTTAGTGCCTCAATGAGAACATCTTCACTTGCATAACTGCAGTGAAATATCTCAAACAGGACATCGACATTGATACCCTCCTGATACAGAACATCTTCATCAACACAAGGGTCCCTGATGTTTTCCTTGTTTAGACATATTCATTCACCTTCTGCCCTCAGTCCAGCTTTCACCCTTGAAAACCCCCAAGCGAGTCTTCTTTTCTATGATCTATTATCTCAATAATGTTGTAAGAATTGAATCACATAATAGACAATCATTGAGGATTGGCTCTCTTCATTTAATGTAGTTCCTGGTAGGTTGTTGTGTGTCTTGAAAGTTTATTACGTTTTATCACCGAATAATATCCCATGGTGTGGATGTGTCTCAGTTTATTGAAGTATTTACCTTTTAAAGGACATCTGGGTTGTTTGCAGTTTGGAGATATTATTAATAGAGTATCTATAAATATTTGTGTCTGGATTTTTGTGTGACATAGTTCTCATTTCTCTGTGATAAATTCATATACCCAGGAATACAACTGCTGGTTCATATGGTAGTTGCATGTTAATTTTTTAAAGAAATTGCCTGTTTTCAGAATGGTTGTGCCATTTTGTAATCTCACCAGCAATGTATAAGAGATCAGGTCTCTTCACATCCCAACAAGCATTTTTGTTTGTATTTTTTTCTTTTCTGATTATGGGTGTGTAAATTGCCCCAGCATTATTCACTGAAGAAATTATCTCACTGCCATAGAACTACTTGTTCACCATTGTCAAAAATGAACTGGGAATTTGTGTGTGTTGTATTTCTAGGTTTTCTTTCTACTGCTTCCTTGATCCATGTATCTGTTCCTTTTTTTTTTTCCCCCCCCCCAAGATGGAGTCTTGCTCTGTTGCCCAGGCTGGAGTGCAAAGGTGCAATCTTGGCTCACTGCAACCTCCGCCTCATGGGTTCAAGGGATTCTCCTGACTCAGACTCCTGAGTAGCTGGGATTACAGGCGTACACCACCACGCCCAGCTAATTTTTGTATTTTAGTAGAGATGCGGTTTCACCATGTTGGCCAAGATGGTCTTGATCTCTTGAACTCCTGATCTGCCTGCCTCGGCCTATCAAAGTGCTGGAATTATAGGCCTGAGCCACCGTGCCTGGCCTTGTCTGTCCTTTTGTCAATGTTATATAGAATTGCAGCTATATAACAAGTCTTGAGATAGGGTAGACTGATTCCTCTCAATTTTATTGTCTTTTACAAAATTATTTCTATATTCTAGTCCTTTGTATTTCTGTGTAAATTTTAGAATAATCTTGTCTATAGATACAAAAAAATATTCCGGAGATTTTAATGGTGATTACATTAAATTTTTACAGCAATTTAGGAAGAATTGATATCATTGCCATGTTGAGTCTTCTAATCCATGAAAATAGTATGTATCTTCATTTGATTAGATCTTCTTTGGTTTATTTCACCAGGATTTTGTATTTTTCAACATGCAATATTAATATATGTGTTAGATTTATACCTAGGTGTTTCTCTTTTTTTTTGAGCAACTATAAATGGAGTTGTATTTTAAATTTTGGTGTCTACATGTTTATTGCTAAAACATAGCTGAATTGCATGTTTATCTTGTATTCTGTGACTCTGCTAAACTTGTTATTAGTTCCAAGAAGTTTTTTGTAGGTTCTCTGGGATATTCTATAGACAATTATGTCATATGCTAACTAAAAAACTATATAATGTGTGTGTGTGCGTGTGTGTGAGTGTGTTTGTGTATATATATAATTTCTATCCAGTCTTTATGATGTTACTTCCTTTCCTTTCTACACTGAAATGACTACAACTTCCAGTGCTAGGTTTAGTAACAGTGGTGAGAGCAGGCATCGTTTCCTTGTACCTAAACTTAGAAAGCATCCCATCTTTCTCTGTTAAATGTAATGTTAACTTCAGTTCTCCATAGCTGTTCTTTATCAAGTTTAATATGATCCTTTCTCTCTCTTTCTTTCAGAGTTTCTAACCATAAATAGGCATTGAATTTTGTTGCATACTTTTGTTGCATGCTCTGTTTCAATTAACATGGTCATATAATTTTTCTTTTCTGCCAATCTCTTAATGGGTGTATTGAGACCATTTATTTTAAATGTAATTGTAGGTTCATTAGGGCTTAATTCTTTCCTTACATATTCTGTTTTGGAGATGGGAGGCTTTTTTTGCTTGTACTCATTGGTTCCTTCAAGGTACTGTTTCCTTGGCCTCTAAATCTAGGATATATGAGGCAAAAATAAAACCCACGGAACTGATGACAGTGCTGTTCCTTTGGTCCTGAGGTCACCAGTACTTTCTTCTCTCCATCTTTTAGGGTCTTACGGACTTTCAAATACAGTTTCAGGGTTTTTACTTGCACTTAGAAGAAGGAATAGGGAAAAGGGCATCTATTATACATTCCTAGAAGCAGAAATCTGATTATTCTTTTAAATGTTAAAAATGCCCAATACTTGGTCAAAGGGAACATCCTCAAGTTGGATCCTGTCTCCTTTTGATATTATCTTAGCAGTGTTTGATAGCTTCCTGGCTTCCTGGCTAGCAAACTGTTCCAGGCTCATCATCTTACCATCTATGTAAAAGTATATATGTAAGTGTATGTGTTTCAAAACACTACCGATATAGTACTCGCAACGTGATGTCACGGCACCAGTAAAAAAGAAAAAAAAAAAAGGAAAAAAAATAAAAGAAAAACTAATTTAAGGTAGTTTCTTGTATTTTTATTTTATGCTTTGAGTGTAGCACAAAAATCATTTGTTTCAAATTCTTTTGAAAGATTCCATTTCGTATAGTTATGTCAAAAATATATGACATTTCAAGGTTTATTCATTTTATTTTGCTTTTAAATTTTAGAAATGGCTTTATTTCTATTTTATTTTGGTTTTATTTTGTCATTATGTGGGATATTACTTAGTTTTTATCTCAAAAATACAAAATAAGGCATAAAGATATCTAGCTTTTACCTCTGCGCCCTCCAACAGGTTTGCTCTCTATTACAGTAATTTGAGGTGCTAGTTTCATTGCACTAAAAAGTTTTACATAAAATGTGGTCTATTTCTAGATTTTCTATTCTTTTTTAATGTCGTTTGTGCTATTCATGCATCAATCCTCATTGTTTTACTTGTAAAGGTTTCAAGAACATGTTCTAGTATCTGGTTAAACTAACACGCCTTTATTGTTCCTTTTCAGAAGAGCTTCTATTGCTTGTTGTTTGCCAAGTAAATTTATAATCAACTTAGCTAGCTTTTGAAATAAATCTAATGGTATTTGGAGAGGTATTATACTAAATTTATAAATTAGATTATGGATGTATTTTGAAGATTTATTCAACAAACTTTCCAAAGAGATCCAATGTGAGGTGTAAGAGAACAAGAACAGGTAAAAATAATCCTAAAGTATTTTCCCAGAGGAAATGAAAGGAGAGAGTAGCTAGCCACTGATACAAGGGCAGCTGTGGTAGGAGCAGAATCTGTAAGCTTAATTTAAAATATGTTAGGTTTGAGAGGCCTATTATATAACTAACTGGAAATGTGGATCAGGCAGTTGGAAACATGAGCCTGGAATTCAGGGTAAAGGTCAGGACTGGAGATGTAAAGTTTGGAATCACTGTCAAGAAGTTGATATTTAAAACTATGCAACTGGTTGATGTTGCCAAGGGAAGGAGTAATGAAGAGAGACTCAGTTCAGGCCAGAAGGACGGCTGTAGCACTCTTGTTCTTTGGAAAGTAAAGTACCTGACAAACAGCACAAGGAAGCCTGGAACAAGGATGGGTCAAAGCCAAGACTGTAGGTGGCTCAAGACCACCATACACAGGGAAAGAAAGAGCAGCATGCTAGTCCAAAAAGTGGGGAACAAGAAAACAAAGTCAAAGATGGGTTAACTTGGGAACGCCAAGCCTGAGCAGAAGCAAGGCTCACAAAAGGAGTGCTCTGGGTCTATGTGCCCAGGGGGTTTGCAGACGTAGCCAGTGTTACGCACACATAATCTTCTTCAAGAAGAGATGTTCTTGGGTGGCAGTGTCTTGGTGATGATTACATCCTGCAGTATCTACAGTGATGTTTTTCTCAGGAATCTTTGTTACAAATAGTAGTTATAATCCTTGACTACCTTAATTATAGGAGGAATCCATAGGAAATATAGGGGAGTTTCATAAAAGTGAGAAGATGAGGATGAAGGCTTAGAAAATGTCAAGACCTCTTGAAAATCAATAGGCAGGACATATGGCATCTGTGTTATAGGAGATTTTGTAAAGACACCCTCCAGCTGGAGACAGCTACAGCCACCAAGGAAAACAAAAGCTGCCTGCCAGGGAACTCACTGCAAACATTCCTCCATCTTTGTATCATTTTCTTCAGAATCAGAGCCCTGAACAGAAATATCTGACTGGCCAAGTGTAAGGAATGTACTTCCTTACTGGCTGTGGTGCTGAGAGGAGAAAGCTCTCACTTTGGCTTCTACTGTGGGAGGTATGGTACTGAAATCTACCAATAATATGTGCAACAGGGGAATTCTTCAAAAACAAGAATGAACTGAATGCTGGACAGCCAAAAATTAAATGATAAAATGTTCATCACACATGAATAAAGAATTCCGTAGACATGATAAATTTTAATCAGGGAACTCTGAGTAACCGAGAAGAGTGAAAAGGAGATAAGCTTGGAGACTAAAGACATCATTTTGATTGTAATTTATCAAAAGCAGCAAAGGGTAGATTCTAGAAAGTGCCAGCTAATAAACTAAGGAGTGTTGGTAGCAAGGAATGGGCTGAATTGAGGAATCAAGGTTGAAAAGAGTCAAGATCAGGAAGGAAGTTGGTCAGGCAGTATTTTAAAAGAGCTTCTTAAATGGCTGATCTGTTACCAATGAAACATGGTGAAGCACAAGAGTCAGTGCATTCAGTTATGACCTGTAATTCAGAAAGATCTTAAAAGCTTGGGAACATGGGCCAAAACATACTGGAATAAATGGGACACACATAACTGGGGCAAATGTGAAATTTTACATGTGGTTTCAAAAATGCAATTGTTCTTATGGGAGATGGAATTTAGCCTTCACTCAAATTTAGTCATATAAGAGACTTGAAAGATCATGCATTCATAGTTCAATCACCTTATTTAACAGGGATATGAACTTGAAGCCCAGAAAAAGGGACTTGCCCAAGGACTCACAGAAAAATAGTAGTAAAACCAGAATTAGCACTCAAGTCTGATGACTTTCCTAAAATACTTAAAAATTGCCCTAGAGGGCATTTGACATGACATCCATTTCCAAGAAAATAATTTGATGCAGTTTACCAGCATGCATTTAATAGGTGCTAAATGGCATTTTGCAGCTGCTAAAATCTTACCACAAACTTAGCCTGCAATGAAAAAGGCATAGTGTTCAGTGCTGGAAAAAAGGCGTAGCATCTTCTACCCAAGTCAGCCAACCTTGGAAGATTGCACTTGTTTCCCTCAATCACATTTAAAAAGGATTCTGGTTAACGTAAACTCTAAAAGAGTGAATCCTTAAAGGTGGATCCTGGGTGGGTAACTGCACCTAAATGTAAAATACAGCCAAGCAACCATTTGCTGCAGAAAGGTCACACAGGTACTCTACATCCCAGGAAAATCCCCACACACTTAACTTTGGGACTTTCAAAGTTGTCTGTTTCTGTTTATGCTGCCTGAATCAACCAGTAGACTATGAGCTGCATCCACCAATCAGACGTCAACAAGCATCAGTCAGTTAGAACTAAGCAAGCATGCATCCCTCATTTGCATAAGTGGGCCCATGTGGGAACCTGGATGGGAATTTTTCTATAAAACACAGCCCTCTCTTTGTTCTCTGGGAATGCATCTTTGTTTCTCACTGAAGTCCGTTTCTTTTTGGTTTGCAAACTGCACACAGAAATAAAGTCTCTCTTAATCCAATACTTCTTTCTCAGTAATCTTGTTAATACTAACTAGGGGGGATTCAGAGGAGGAATGGTGAAGTTTCTGAAGCATGACCACAGAAATGGTTGAAGAAAGAGTAGACAGAAAAGCAGCAGCTAAGGGAAGAGACAGTAGCCATCCTCCAATATATCAAGCATTTTTATGAGAAAAAAGGAGATGTTTTCTAAGCTGCCCTGACAGCAGAACCAGGGTCACTGGGCACAAGTGATGGAGTAAACATGTGCCACTACAAGGGAGCATGAGCTCCCTGTCAGTGAAGCTGCCTAAGTACAATTTCATTTTCATCCATCAGTGAGGGATGCAGCAGCGAGTAACATTAAGTCTCTTTCAACTCCTAGCTTTTTGTGATTCTATTACTTTCCTAATTCAGACATTATTTTTTTCTATCAGATATTAAGGTCTTTGAAATTAAGCTCATTATAATGTCTCAGAAAGAAGTGACCCGTCTTACATTCTCTGTGGCGCCCACAGTGCCTAGAACAATGGAAGATACACAGAAAGTGTTTAATCAATACTGGGTGGCTGATAGAGCCTTTGATATTCTTTTCTATTCCTCCTCCTTCTGCCACAATCATTGATCCTGATCCACTAACTGCAGAGCAGCAAAGAGAAAACTGTCACACACACACACACATGCATGGTATCATAAGGGCATCTTCAAGGAAATAGAAAAAGGATTGAGAAATGGGTTTTAAAATTTACATACTTGTACAGGATAATACTTAAACATACACAGATCTTGGAGAAAAAAGAGCTAATTCTGGCTTCATACCTTTATACACAAGATCACACACAACAAATCCTGACATTGTGACTGTACTTATCTCTTTTCTCTGCCCCATATTTTTTTTTCTATAGCCATTCTCTTTTAATGTTGAGATGCATGCTATTATAATAAGATGAAAAGAAGTTCAGTTTGAAGAGCTGGGAAGAGAGTGGGTGAGGGCAGATTTATGGCAGAGCTTCTGGCTCAGATGTTGCATCTAATTCAGATTCCCTCTTGTTTGACTCTGTGTTTGGGAAAGTGACTTCAATGCTGAGCCTCAATTTCCTCAACTGAAAGCCAGAAATAACATTGCTTATCTCAATAGGTTGCAAGTAGAATTAACACAAAGTTTTAAAATAAACAAAGGCACTCATGAAAATTGTTCCCTGTGGCTGGGCATGGTGGCTCACACCTATAATCCCGACACTTTGGGAAGCGGAGATGGGTGGATCACCTAAAGTCAGGAGTTTGAGACCAGCCTGGCCAACATGGTGAAACCTCGTTTCTACTAAAATTACAAAAATTAGGCAAGTGTGGTGATGAGTACCTATAATCCCAGCTACTCAGGAGGCTGAGGCAGGAGAATCGCTTGAACCCAGGACGCGGAGATTGCAGTGAGCCAAGATCAGGCTATTGCATTCCACCCTGGGTGATGAGAGTGAAACTCTGTCAAAAAAAAAAAAAAAAATTAGTTCCCTTGCACTTGCACCTGATGCTTCTCCAACTAAGTCATCCTATGACATTTCAAAGCCTTTGCTCTGTAGGAATTCTTACTTCAAATATCACTTGGGAAGTTCTGACCTTGGGTAAGACTGAAAATTGTGTGCTATTTGCCATCTTTGTTCAATTTATAGTGATTATCCAGAACAATATTACAAGTGTTTCTAAGCCATCCAAGGCACTTTAGGAAGAAACAAGAGAACTAGAATAGTTACACTGGGTGCCAGAGTAGAAAGTGGCTACAAAAATGCCATATATTTGCCTTCTCCACCTTCAGCAGTAAAGATGAAGGAAATCAATGATGGAAAAATCTGGATCGAAAGCCTGAATTTGCATTTTGATTAATTTATCCCAATTACTTTGGTCTCAGTTTTCATAACTGTAAAATGACTGAGATTATTTTAAAAGCTGGTGTTGATGGTGACAATGACACCTGCCCTATGTGTCTCATCAGAGCACTGAGAATAATAGATGTGTTTGAAAAGCTGAAAGCCATAAGCCAATGCCAGGTACTGGAGCCCATCAGATATGCATATGCAAAGGCAGACAGATACAGACGAACCTAGACAGGAAACCTGAGGATCTAGTGGTGTTAAAGGAAAAGGAAGAGATTCAGCAAGGACAAGGAGGAGGGGACTAAATAGTTTTGCTCTCTCAATTTGCATAGAGGTTTCCATAGCCAACGTACCTCTTTAACCTGTGATGTTGAAGAATCACTAGAAAATAAAATCAAGGACATTGCAAGGAAAACATTGTATTACTGCTGAATTAATGGACTGCTTCTCATTCTTCTCTGCTCTCACAAAGAGGGAAGCAGGCATGTGAGGACTGAAGCTTTAGGAATAGTTTATCATCTCCAGGGACATTGCTTTTCTTGCTTAGAGAATTGGAAGGCTTGAGTGGCAGGCCCTTCCTTTTAATTTAAAGGAAGACTTAGAGGTAGGAAAAGCTGCTTCTGATAAACGGTAAGAACAGGTCAATTATTCAAACTCCTATTTATTAAGTTCCAGTAACTACGAAGGGGCCAGCTGTAGGGGTTGAAAAAACAAATGGTGATTGCTATAGGTGAGGCCTGGGAAACGTTCTTCGAAGGTGAATTAGGTGCAGGTTTGATGAAGATGATATTTGGTATAAGGAAACTCATCTTAGGCCAAATGGTCTCCTATGAACATGGTGAAGAAAGAGCTCCCCATGTGAATACAGTGAATCTGAGAAGTGCCCAAAGTAAGAGTGGGCATGTGTATGTGTGTGTGAACACGTATGTCTCTTGTGCAAGGGTACAGTGCAGTGGTGAGGTACGGTGAAAGCTAGGAGATGAAGGGTAGGAGGGGAGTGCTAAAGAGAAATGGAACTCAGGAAAGACTCTTGAAAGGCTGATTCAAATCCTCCAAGCAGGTCACCAGGGACAGCAAGGAAGAGCAGAAGAAAAGGACACTAAAGGAGCCACAGGCAGTTGGTATTAGCACAGTCTTTGTAATATTATCCATAATAGCTGGTCTGTGATTTTTTTTTTTTTTTTTTTGAGATGGAGTCCTGCTGTCACCCAGGATGTACTGCAGTGGCAGGATCTCGGCTCCACTGCAACGTCTGCCTTTCAGATTCAAGTGATTCACCTGCCTCAGCCTCCTGAGTAGCTGAGATTAAAGGCACATGCCAGCACACCCAGCTGATTTTTGTATTTTTGTAGGGTCTGAGTTTCACCATGTTGGCCAAGCTGGTCTAAAACTCCTGACCTCGTGATCCACCTGCCTTGGACTCCCAAAATGCTGAGATTACAGGCATGAGCCACCACGCCTGGCCGGGTCTGTGATTTTTATTTAGTCTCTAGCAATCGTTACAATAAATGCCAGTTCTGATTTATTTATACAAGTAAGCCCTCTCTTGACTTCCTAGTGTCTGTTCATGTGCCATACTTTTCCAGCTCCCTCACTGGAGTCCTTGGAGAGCTGTTGCTTTTTCTCTTACACCTTTCTCTCCCTTTCTATTTCCAACACTCACTAAGTCACATTTTTCCCTTGCAATTTTTTCTCATTGCTTTTCTACTCTGTGAGGGATTAACTTTGCCCAAAGAAAGGTTTAACCTCAATAGGCCCCTAGGGGCTAACCTTTAGGCTTATGGCATGTCCTGCCTGATAAGACCTTCTGAGCACAGGGCCAGTGAAACTGCACAGGGATACACTTCGCAGAGGTTGTTCTGCCCAGTTTTCTAAACCATCTGTCTGTCTCCTGTCCTTTTTTTTATTTTCCAAAGACCACCACAGACACCAACGCTCAAGTTAGTCTTTATGAATTCTGATGCATAATGTCATGTATGATGTGCCAGGAATTGTGCATTAATCTCACTTAATCCTTGAGAGACAACTGGATGGCAAGTCTTAGCAATTCCCACTTTATAGTGGAAAATCTGAGGCTTTGAAAGGTTAAACAATTTGCCTAAAACTACAGTGAATGTGGCAGTCAGGTCTATCCAGCTGCAGCATCTGGATTCACAGTTGCTGTGCTAAAGAGCCTTACATGAGACTTCTACTTATGTAAACTTAAAAACAGTTGTTACTTTGAATTCTGAGAAACTGACTTTTGATAGTGGAAAAGAGAGCAGGTATAACCATTCTTAGTCTGTTTCAAGAATAAGGACAATTAGGATAATTACTCTCCACCCCAACCCATCACCCTAGAAGGATCTACCTGCCAATAGTCACTTGATATCCACAAAGTCAGACTTCATTATCCCCTAATTAAAAACTCCCCTGGCATCATTCTAAGAGGTTTATGTGGGGTGCTGCTCCCATTTCCATCCTCTCTAGGAACCTGACCTTTTTGATACACTGCTGAATCATCTGCCAGGCCTCTGACCACTCACCTTCATTTTGCTCAGCCACAGGTAGACTCCTGAGTGAATGGAGCCCACTACAGTGCACTCACATCACATTAAGGAATGCAAATATACATTAAGGTGGAGAGAGACAGAGAAAATGAAAAAAAACAAAAGTTGAATAGGAGATTCCTGGCATCCCACTCATTAAGGAGATATGTATGGCCTCAGTGGCCTTAATATGGCTGATATGAATACACTGTCCCCATCAAGTCTGTATTCTTTCCTAAGCACCACTGAAAATATAGGCATCTCACCAAGCTAAGGGTCTTGTTCATGTTTACAATGCCCATGTTTCATAATGTTTGCCTACTAAAGGCAAAGTACAACTTCATCTCACACTCATCTAAAGAAACCATACTAGCCCAATGCTAGAGGATAACACAGCTGGATCTGACTCACTCAGAAGTGATGTGCCAGTTTCCAGTGAAGTGCTTCTAAAGAGATTTGCCAAGTCTAGTTTTTGTCTCACAAGCAGACTTCAGAACCTAGATTTTCCATAAGCTGTGACTCTGCAAATTTGCCTGGGGATTTGTGACTGGATCACTGGGGAATTGACCCACTCAGTTGCAGAGACACCAGACCAACGGTTATGTAGAGTTAGAGCTGCAGTCAGCACCAAGAAAAACAAAGCCCCGCGTGTACTGAGGATTTAAGAGCAAAAAAATAAAAGGAGAACAAGGAAACCAGGCTATAGACAAGAGAGGGGAGCAGGAGAAAAACACAGATTTAACATATATTTTAAAAGAGGGATCACTATCAAGCCAGAGAGTGACTGAAAGACTGGGAATGAGAGCAGAAAAATAACAGGGGACCAAGCAAACAGAGCTATAGAGAGGAGGGTGGAACAGGAGCAAAACAGAGATTTGAAAAGAGTGGTCACTATTGAGCCAGAGAGAATGAGTGAGAGAGAAAGAGATAGGTCATAAGCTTTCTTGGTGACAGGTCCTGACAGAGGCGCCCCGTCCCAGGATCCCACGCCTCTCAGGCCCAGACTTCCCTTTCCCTTTGGCAGAAGCATCCCTAACGAGACACAGGAATGATCTTTGCTCTATATTCGGCTTCTGTTGGTCCGATTGTAGTCTAACACACCCCAGCAAGTTTACCCTTTTTCTTACCTGCTAATGCCAAATCGACAACCTAATTACTGTGCATATGTGATGACTATTACCATGTCAATAGCAATAACTACACACCCTTACTAATTTCCAATTCTGATCCAGAAACAGAAGTCATTCACAAGTCCTTCTTATCAGCTTTTAAACACGCCCCCGATGCCAAAATGGTGGCTCAGCTTCTGCACATTGCAGTGATCTTGCCGGCCCTCTCCAGATCCCTTGCACTCTCCGGCCTTTAACAAAGATAAATACAAATGCTTATTTTAAAGTCTCTTGTCAACCATCCTTGCCCTCCAACAATTTTTTTCCTGCAGGGCTGTTTCTGGTTGCTATCACCACACACACACACACACACACACACACACACACACACACACACACACACACACACACACACACACACACACACACACACACACACACACACACACTTCACTCTGGGTCATTCTGGCCTTCATTTGTTTTAAATCAGCCCCCACTCAATTTCATTTTCTCGTATTTGTCACCGAAGCTTTGAGATGTATGTGTACCTTTAACAGTCACATGAGTGGAATGGAAGGTGGTAGAAAGATATTATGGTTCAATATTAATAGGAAGATGGGAAAGAGGCAATGATGCTGCCAGACACAAAAGGAAAGAAGGAGGATGTGGGGGAGCAGAAAGACTTAAGTAATAAGCGCATGGGGAAATCAAGTGAAAAGTAACCAAGAGGTAACCAACACAATGATGGCATGGCACTCATTATACATGTCTTACCTTGTGACATCTCTTCTAATTTTCTATCTTGCATCACTTACAACTTTGTGTAAGTTCTCTGAGGGCAAGTTCCCTTACACTCTTGTTTTGTTGTTGCTGTTTCATATGGAACATTAATTAATATTTGCTGATCAAATGATGTATTAATTGATTGATCTTCCAACTGCTTGCACTCCAAATAAAACTATACACATTCCAAATGGTACCATTTGAGTGAGGGAGAGGAGTATTGTCAGAATTAGTGGAAACCGTATTTTTTCCCTGAAATGCTTAGAAGAAAACACCTTCTGTAACCCTTGTTGTCTAATGGCTGCAAAATAATTTGGCATTAATTTTGATTTCTCTTAAGTATTCAAGTGCCCGTAACAGTCTGACACATAGTTGGCATTCCTTAAACATTTGAAAATGACTGACTGGCACACTGAAAAATAGTTTCAGTGAGAACTGAAATCTACTGTTTATTGTCCCATTAGGAGATTTAGGGACCCTGGAATGAATATGCATGTCATGGGGTCATCCTTTGAGCAAGGCTGCTGGATGAATAGGGTCCATAACAGAGCTGTGTGAGAAACAAAAGGAAAAAAAAAAAAAAAAACAGGTTCTGGAAGGTAACAGTATTGCACAGCAATTAGATAAAGAGAATAAAAGAAAATAACAATGCACATGGTACATACATTAGCTGGCTAAGTCTGCCAAAACAAAATGCCACTGAGTGGCTTCAACCGCAGAAATTTATTTTGTCAGTTAAGTCCAACATCAGGGTGACAGAGGTTCCTCTGAGGCCTCTTTCCTTGGCTTGCAGATGGCCACCTGCTCACTGTGTCCCCACACGGCCCTGCTTCTGTGTGTATGCCCCTGCCCCTGTGTCCCTCAGTGTGCCCAACATGCCTCTTGTTAGAAGAATGCCACTCACACTGGATAACTTCATCACCTCTTTAAAGGCCATATCTCCAAATATAGTTACATGCTGAAGTACTGGGGGGTTAGGTTTCAACATAGGAATGTGAAAGAGGGCACATTTCAGACCATACAATATAGATGCCAACTCTACAAAGCATTCTCCTAGCTGCACAGTCATACTGGGAAGTAAGTAATTTTAATATCCAATGTTTACAGTTTAATAAAGTGAATATTAAAGTGGTAATTAGTCTGCCTCAGATCCAGAAGCTATAAGTGACAGGCTTGGATTCAAACCCACAACTTCTGGCTCTAAATAGCACACACTTTCTACTTCAGCGCTCTGCTATGAAACAAAACAGGATGAGTGGTGAATTATCTGAAGAAAAAACATAGATGAGCACTGTCAGAAAAACTGAAACATTTCATCCAAACGGTAGGCCTCCTGTGACTCTCCAGAAAATCCACAACTGTACCTTGTTTCTAAATCTCTGAATAAGTGATCTGAATTAACTCTTTCAGCTTCCATTTTGGCATTAAAAACATTTAAAGCAGTAACATGTTCTTTCTCTTTCCCCAGGGATTTTGAGGTCACCTGATACAGACAGTACTTTTAAAAATCTTTGTATTATGAAAATCTGTAAATCTAGAGAAAAGTAGACATTATATTTTAATGACTGCTCATTTATTAAGTTAATGACAGCTCATATTAAAAATAATAGCAAAACCGCAATCACTTTTGTACCAATCTAATACTAAGATTCAACATTTCTAAAATTTTGTCACTTTTGCTTTATCTACCTATATTCCTTTGTATTATTTTTCTATTATTTATCTCTATCCATCTACCTACCGATCTATATTTTTGATAAGCTATTTATAGATGGAATGTCACAATGGTTTATCAGGCATCTCCAAAAACAAAAACATGTTTCCATATGCTCACATAACCATTTTAAACTAACAAAATTAAGCAATTTTCTAAAATCATGAAACAACCAGATTACATTTAAATTTACATACTCATTCTCAAAGTTGTTTTATAGTTTAGGATTTTTTTAAAAAATTCAAATTCTAACCAAGAAGCACGCATTTCATATAATGTTAAATTTGTTAAATTTCCTTAATCAAGAATCATTGCTTCATTCTGTTTTCATGTTACCTAGATGAAGAGTCCAAGCTATTGTATTTAGTACAAATATCTCACATTTTGAATTTGTCTAATTGTCTTCTTACAGTGTTATTTAACTTGTTAACCTATTCCTTGTATTTCCTGCAATCTGGAATGCAGAGCTTAAGATTTAAGTCATTTTCAATTAAATATTTTAAGCAAGCCACATTCATGAGTAGCACTGAATTTCATTTCACATCACAACAGGAGGCAGGTAATGTCTGATTAAATAGCTCTTAGTGAAGGTGAGTTTAGTCACTCGGTGGCAGCACTTCTTATGTGAAGAATAAGTTGCACACGGAGGGTTACTTAGGCACTCTGCAATCATCTATTATACATCAGCCTTTCCACACTGTTTTAGCATCTGTTGACGGCCTTTGCCCTGTGAACACCATTGAAACTACCCAGTTAGGTGAGTGCTAGTCCAGTTCTCAGATCATTGAGGGAGGAGGTTCCTTGGGCACAGCTACCACCTGTCTGCCATCTCTGGGTTTCTCTGGACTCAGGCACTAAATCTGACATGCAAGGTGTATTCAATAAAGTATTGTTTTTAATGATCCTAACTCTTTACTATTTGGCTGCAGGAGATAATATAGCAGGTGCCTGGAAATCCACAGAAAAAAATAATAAACCAAGATCAAATTTGAAGCTTATTTACCTATTACACTGCCAAAGGCTATTCCTAATAATTCCAAAACTATAATATCATGTAGAAAGCATGGCACATATATACATTTTAAACTGGGATAAGTCATGTGACCTCTTTCCCTTCTTTTGACTGGGTTTGCCCTGAGCCCTTTTTTGTCCATTTTAAGACTGCTGATAGAATTAATTTCAGGCCTCTGCGGGCAAGTGTTTTCTAAATTCTTTGAGAGAAAGCACATGGGCAATATTATGCACACCATTCTTTATTCTGAAAGCTGACCTGGTGATAGTATAGGGGACTGAAATAAAACATCTCTTACTAACATGTTGACCCCCTCACTCCATGCAAGAAGAAGCACTGAATTTTCAGGATCTCCATCCAAAATTCAAACTATTAAAAGACCTGAATACACAGGCCACAAAAGAAGAAAAAATGATTACTACACACGGAAGGCAAAAGCTTCCTTTTCTGCTCCACCAGACTGCAAGCATTTTGGGAACAGGGATTCTGTCCAATGCCTCTTTGCCTCCCATCACCAACACTAGAGGCTTTACACTCAGTAGTGTTGAAGTAAATCTTTTTTAATTGAGTTAGTAAGCAGCCCTCAATAATCAAATCAATGCAAATCATCACAACAAAAGATCCTTTTCAACTATCAAATTAGACAAGATTTTCAAACTGTTTAAAGACACTATAACCATTAACTCTAATAAAGCAAGACTCCAAAAAGCATTAAGAGTATGCATTTCTTAGAGCATAAAAGAAATATTCCAAAATATCAACACTATTACCTCGGGGAGGTAAGATATGTAGGTACTATTTTTCTTATGCCTTGTTCAGTTCAGTATTTTTCAACCATAGTTCAACAAACATGTTCATTATCGGAGGAAGCAACATTCACAAACAAAATGAGTCGTCCTGCTTCCTCCAGGACACTGTGTGTGTGGACCACAGACCCTGCAAAAGCAGTGATTATTCTGATCATTCTGTACATGTGCTCTCTAGGACTAAATGTCTAAATGACCTTCATATAGTGGGCATAAATATGTGTGAGTGTGTATGTGTTTTCTATTTTATTTCTTTCTTCCCCAGCAGGTGTGTTTGAATAGCAGCCCATTACTGCTGGCTTGGTGTCATAAATATTTATAAGCATGCTCCAAGGAAGCTATTGTATCATAAACTGGCCAGTGGCATGGCCGGCTGCTATTTCAGAGTGGAGGTGTGAGACAGCTTCTGGGGAGGTGGGCTCTACCCAACATGAAGCGCTGTAGTCTGTGAGATATGCAGGTCTAGGGGTGGACCTGATTGCTGCAGAGTAGGTTAAATCCATTAAGTCCATGCTGCATTGCATTTGCCTTAGTTTACAAAGAGAGAGTTGTACAGTTCAGTTAGACCTTTTAACACACAGGATTAAATGTATTCCCACTGGTAGTTTTAAAGAGGTGTGTGTTTATGTTGTGTGTGTGTGTGAGAGAGAGAGAGAGAGACAGAGAGATCATTAGTGTGATAAGGGATATCCAAAGCTTCTGGCCACTGAGTGTGTGCCAAAGCCATGGAAGTACTCTGCCTTCTCTTGGTGTGAAGGATGGAATCACGCCCATATGGGGGACCCCAGAAATGAGGACCTTTAAACTGGGACTCAGTCCACCCTACACCAGAGAAAGGCTGAGCTCATTGTATTTGACCAGCACAAGTGTACAGGAGATGGCTGATACCCTGCACTCCAAGCACATGTTCCAAACATTGCTAACACCAGAATAGTCTTTGGCAGTTAAATGACCTCTTACCAGCATGGTGGCTCACGCCTGTAATCCCAGCACTTTGGGAGGCCAAGGCGGGTGTATCACCTGAGGTCAGGAGTTGGAGACCAGTCTGGCCATCGTGGTGAAACTTCATCTCTACTAAAAATACAAAAGTTAGCCGGGCATGGTGGAGCATGCCTATAATCCCAGCTACTTGGGAGGCTGAGGAAGGAGAATTACTTGAACCCGGGAAGCAGAGGTTGCAGTGAGCCAAGATCATACCACTGCACTCCAGCCTGGGTGACAGAGTAAGACTCTGTCTCAAGAAATAACAATAATAAAATAAAATAAAATAAATGACCTCTCTGCCTCCCCAAGGTTTTCAAACAATTGATGACTTAACCCTGAGTCTCATGCAGTGGTCAGAACTCTGAATCTAGGTTCAGACCACCTAACTAGCTTAATGCCTTAATTCTGCCCTGTGGTACTCAGAACAAGTCACTTAAACACAGACTTACTTTTCTCATTTGTAAAATGCACACACTGCACTCAATGTGTTAGAGCATGTAAAGTATTCTCAACTGTGTTTGGTACATGTTAAGTGCTCAATAAATAGTGGCTCTCGTTTTCTTCATTATTACTACAGTAGTTTTTTTTTACCTGGAGCAGGAATGCCTTAGTGTGGATTCCCCTGCTCCTCCTTCCTCCAATCCACCCATCCAGAGCAAAGCTTTCAATAAAGGCTTGAAGGCCTGGTGGTTTATTTGGGACATAATCCCAGGGAGGAGGAACAGGGAGTAAAAGAGGGAGAGAAAGCCCATACATGAATGCATTATCCAGTTGGCCATCACCACAGGGATCTGATACTCAGTTCAGCTAGAGCTTCCAAAGGAAATGAACGAAATGGGTATCAGAAGAGACAAAAGACAGAAGTATTTGTTATTGGCTTGAGGGAAGGTGCTGTCTTCTAGTATCTGCATGGCGCTGGTTGAAATCTACTTGCAATGTTCACCACCAAGTAACTGTAACAAGATGGATTCTAGAAGACATGTCTCAGCTCATAAAAGGTGCCCCATTTAAAAGGCTGAGACTGTGACCCTTTCTGGTTCAAACGCATCCAAGTCTGTCTAAAGGGCTGATGGGTGGAAGCCACTCACAGTTCTCATTTGCCAGATCTAAGGAGTTTGATAGAAATGACAGATGACTGCACACATCAGAGCTGACACCCAGCCTGGCAAGTAAGACCCCTGATGCATGAGAAGACAAATGCTGCTCCTCAACAGCTCAAGAGGTACAATGAAGGGTAGAGACATGCGGTGCACATGTTAGGTGATGTGGTGACGTGGAGGTCACGGGAGAATGGGACAGTTTCTTGCAGTAGGTGCTGGAGTATTTGCTTTTGTCTACACCCACATTGACCCTCCTTTGGGCCCCCTCCCTCCATTGTTTGAATGTCACAGTCAAATGGCGGGAACTCTATAACCATGCAAAGTCAGAATATTGTATCATGGAAGTTTCCAGAAGACACTGAGAGCAGGAGACGCAGAAGGACTTCCTGTTAGACCAGGAAGTAGAAATGGCCAAATTATCCCAAACAGACAGTAGAGGAGCGTTTTATACCAGATTTTCTTAGAGTCAACCAGCCTTAGATACCTGAGGTGTGGGGTCCATCAAAATGGCCATCTGAGAAACCCAGGAATGTGGACACTGTATGTTTTCAGACACCCCAGAAGGAAAGATTTCTATGGTCCATCCTAGAAGGGTGATTCAGGAAATTCTATTTCATATTATTGTTTTACTATTTTGCATCCTTAACTATTAGTTCAAACAGCAATGGTTAAAGTCACACCTATTTCATCAGATTCATTTGAGAATTATATTTGACAATATAAATGGGAAAAAAACTTAGTAATTTTAGGGAAATAAGAAGATTTCTCCTCTTCCTTCTACTTCCTATTATTAGCATTACTATTATACTATTATTTCTGTAAAACGCCATTAAGACATTTAAATAATTTTTAGTGGGAACCTTCCTAAAAATCTATATGTATCTGGGCATTTTAAAACAAAAGATATAGAAAACTGACATTTCCCATTGGTGTTTCAGATTTTTCATTGTGAATATCCATACTGGCCTCTACTGTCATACAATATTGATATGTGATGGACGATTTGTCACTACCCGGGGTGGCCCTTCACTGACATGGCTTTTATGATTTTTTGACTCCTCCCTATCAGACTGTCAACTGTCATCTTTTTGTTGTCAGTCTTCCTACCTCCTGTTCTCTGCTATGTTTCTAATCAGTACAGTGACCATATATTGTTAAGTAAACATAGAGAGACAAGATCTGGCAAAAGACATTTGTATCTTGAATGTGTGGAGTGGGCACGGTGGGGGAGTGAGCATTTGTGGATACATGTTTATGAAACAATTTGGAACATGCCTCTGGAAGCCTGAATACTAAAACCTTCTGAAACGTTGTGTTATATAATGCTGTCTCTGGGAAATCTATATATACAATTGTCATGGCAAATAAATCGAAAATAGGTAGGGACCTACAGAACCGCCAAGTAAAAAGGGCAAAAAAAATGGCACCAAATGCATGCAGATTAAACTTGTAGCAGCCCAAGGTTTGGCCTAAGAATGACACTGAATTATTCCATTCTCCCAGCCATTATAGAGGACGCACTTGTACACACGTTGTCTTCACACATTCTTGATAATGCACAACCATGTCCTACCTAAAGAATTTTATTATTGCATTTGCAAGCCAGGGCAGCTGGTAGGAAATTGAAAAACTCTTCCAAATCTTTAAAACTACTGACACACTTAATTTAGGGTAGGAGGATCTGGGTTCTAGCCAAGTGCCTGACTAAGCAACTCGCAATCCCTCATAAAGGGATACTTTCTCATTTGCAAAATAAGGAGCCAGCTCATTTTTTAACTTTCTTTGAGCTCTTACTTCTGGAATACAGATTTTCAAAGGAAAGGGACCTGAACCTTGAAGATCAGGATTTTGTCAAAAATAGTTCTTCATAGTTGGGATAGCAGTAGGAACTTTTAAGCCAGCAATATGGTTATTAAAGTTTAGGATAGATGTCAACTTTGGATTTAAGCAATCTCTGTTATTTAATATACTCCATCTAGGTACAGCTAACTATTTAAAAACTATTATGGCACAGAAACCAACCAATTTGAGCAAATAAATAACCAGTGTAATTGTACTGAGGGGTAGGAGGGGCAGTGAATATCAGTTCTGGGACTGTCATTCTCTTGAGAGCACCATCTTTCACTACCTTGTTTGGTGCCTTTCTTGTGGGAACTGAAAACAAATGGATGTTGTACAAATGAATGATCGTGTGAGTGCATGAACCAAATATGTTACAAGTAGGTGATGACTGTCAAAGTTTATGCCTTTAAGAAAGAGGAGTGTCAAGAGAGAAGACCAAGGAACACTACATTTTCTGAGCAAGATGAAAAAGAGGATGCAGTTAAGGAAACAAAGAAGGGGTGATTAACGTGTTTGTTTGAAGAAAAACAGAAAGAACAATGTCCTTGTTAGGCCAGGGAGAAAAATATTTCATAAATAATTTGGCAATCAACAATGTCAAATTCTGTAGAGGGAACTACGTCCTGTTGCTTTTGGCCTTCTGGTCAGTGTTTTTTGTTTTGTTTTGTTTTCTTTGCTTCCCTTAGAGGATGAAGACAAAAAACAGAGGCTATGGAAAATAACAGGTCACCACAGTTTCTTCTTTAGTAATTGGTGCAGAAGTTCAAAGGGGAAGGGCAGGCAGAGCTGCAATATAAAAGCTTATCTGTGGACTTTATCTATGCATGATACGTCTTTCATTACCGCCATTCCACACATGCTGAGAGAGAGAGCTTAGTCACTGCAATCTACCTTATGTCACATTTCTCGAGGGTTTCTATTCTGCCTGCCTGGTTCTAGCTAGCTGCCAGATGCTTTGCCAGATGTTCTAAATGTGGACATGGTTATTTAGTTTCTAAGGACTGCGGCATCTAACACCCAAATCTAACAATTTTGACTGAGGATTTTAGGGCATATAAATTGCAGATGATGAACTGCACTTCTTTGAAGCTGATCAAGAGTAATTAGCTAGAGTCTCTTAATGAATAAACTCAGATTAGGCCAGGAGTGCTGGTTTACACCTATAATCCCAGTATTTTGGGAGGCTGATGTTGGTGGATCATTTGAGGTCAGGAGTTCGAGACCAGCCTGGCCAACATGGTGAAACCCCATCTCTACTAAAAATACAAAAAATTAGCCAGGCGTTGTGGCACCTGCCTGTAATCCCAGCTGCTTGGGAGGCTGAGGCAGAACAATTGCTTAAACCTAGGAGGTGGAGGTTGCAGTGAGCAGAGATTGTGCTGAGCAGAGATGGCACCATTGTACTCCAGCCTTGGTGACAGAGCAACACTGTCTCAAAAAAAAAAAAAAAATGCTCAGATCAGTGGTTCAGACCACATATAGTCCAGTTTGTGTGACCTATGTTCTGTAGCTAGACCTCCATTCACATCCACAGCCATCTTGCTAGCATGTATCACAGGGCCACAGAGGCATGAAAGTGTATGTGGATCAATATAATCATTTACTGTTACTGAAAATTCTATGAAGCAAATGTTCCACCATATCAATAAAAACTCTCTCCTCTTCTTTATCCTTTACCTACTTACTGAGCTGAGAACCTTATATGCAATAATCCTCAGACTGTCTCAATGAAGCAACAACTATTATTATCTCCAATGCAGGGATAAACACTACAGATAGAGAAGTTGAGAGATTCAGGGTCATGCAGCTGGTAATTAGCAAAATCAAAACTGCTCATCCAGAAAGCCCAATTTTCTTGGCATTATGTTTATCCTTTCTCATCAAAAGGGTAGCATATTATTGGAGTTTAGAATGATTTTCCCATTAAGCCAAGTACATGCTAGCTCTGCACCTTCCTGAGAACGGAGACTACAGAGCCTTCTTCCAGGGCCCCTCTCTCTCTTAGCCTCAGATGACTCCTAGGCCTGTTACACTTTGTATGCCTGGTGAATCACAGCACTGCCTGACTACCCAAGGGAGAGTACTATCACTCTCTCCTGTGCATAAATTAAATATATATAAATGTGCATATATACATGTATGCATTAGCCATATCTCAACTTTAGACCCTATGTATGTTACTTTCACATTTCTGTACCTGATGCCCTATTTTGAGAGGGAGAAAGGGAGAAGAAAAAGAGAACTATTACAAACGTAACTACTCATTATTGTACAATTACAGGAGACGCTTGTTCACGGAGCTTTAAACAGTAGTTTGCTACTATCTCCACCCTTGAAATCCTGACAGTGATTATGGGGTACCCTCTCAGAATCATATGGGAAAAGTTTTGATTTTCTTCTTTGAAGATTCCAAGTATCTTCCTGCCTAATCATTATCTAGATACTCCCTGAGGTTTGACATTTTGCTATGTCATGCTGAAGTAACAAAGTAGCCCTTATAGTGTCGTGTGGTCCTAGATACTTGTGTGCTCCTTCTTCTCAGCTTGTTGCCCTCTTGGGGGAGTCTAGCCTAAAGAAGTGTCCACAGGTAGCACAGACATCACTGCTACACAACTCTCTCCACTGCCCACAGAAAAACTCCACGTATGGATTATTCCTGGGTTGAGCCCCAGTTTTGCCTCTAACAATATCACATGAGAAAATACGTGTAATTTTAATCAACTTGCAATTGAACTTCTTTAGATTTCTAGAGCAGGTGTATATATTTGTTGATTCAAAAATATGTATTGAGGCCCTATTATATGTCAGGCACTGAGGAAAACACGGTGAAGAGACCAGACACTTGCCTTCATAGAGCTTACTATGTAGTGGTAGAGACAAACCAAATAATCACTCAGAAAATATAAAACTATATCTCAGATAATTGTTTATAAAAAGAGTCAAACTGGTGGGAAAATGGAATGGATATATATGTTTTTCACATTCTGTCTGCCAACATCACTAAAACATTGTACTGTGTATACAAGACAAAGATTAAAAAAAAAAAAAAACTATGGAAGTTGGAGAGAAGAAGTCAGGATGACTAGGACCCAAAGAATGCAAAAAACAACAGGGAGATGAGTATCCTGGAGTATTTTTTTGTCTCACACATGCCAAGTCTGAAGGAAGACGCTGTCACTCAAGAAACTCCATAAAATAATAACAATCAGCAACAACAACAAACCTGGAAAGAGAAACTAATTTCCAGAGTTCCCACATAATATTATTCAAAATTTCCAGTTCTAACAACACAAAATATGAGATAAGCAAAAAAGTTAAGATGTAAGGCCCATCCACAGGACAAAGGAAATCAACAGAAACTATCTGTAAAGAGGTCTTGTTATTGAACTTATTGGACAAATACTGCAAAACAGTTACTTAAATATGTTCGAACAACTAAAAGAGACCATGTTTAGACAGCAAAATGAAAGCAGGTGAATGATGTTTCATGAAATGGAGAATATTTAAAGAGATAAATTTTGGTCAGGCGTGGTGGTATAATTTCAGATCTTAGAAGGTTTTTGATCCATCTTGAGTTGATTTTTATATAAGGTGAGAGATGAGGATCCAGTTTCATTTTTCCACATGTGGCTTACCAATTCCAGCACCATTTGTTGAATAGGGTGTCCTTTCCCCACTTCACGTTTTTGTACCCTTTCTCAAAGATCGATTGATTGTTAAGTATTTGGCTTTATTTCTGGGTTCTCTATATTGTTTCATTGGTCTATTTGTCTATTTTTGTACCAGTACCATGCTGTTTTGGTGACTATGGCCTTAGAGTATACTTTGAAGTTGGTTAATGTAACGTCTCCAGATTTGTTCTTTTTGCTTAGTCTTGCTTTAGTGACACGGGCTTTTTTTCTATTTCTTTTGTGCCAGGTATCTCCCATTTCATTTCAAATTAAGCTTATTTGGTTCTTCTCTTTTCTTCTCTTGGTTAATCTCACTAATGATCTACCTATTTTATCTTTTCAATGAACCAGGTTTTTTATTTATCTTTTGCAGTTTGTGTTGTTGCTTCAATTTCATTTAGTTCTGCTCTAATCTTTGTCATTTCTTTTCTTCTGCTGAGTTTGAGTTTGGACTGTTCTTGTTTCTCTAGTTCCTTGAGGTGTGACCTTAGATTTTCCTTTTGTGCTCTCAGACTTTTTGATGTAGGCATTTAATGCTAATGAAATTCCTCTTAGCACCAATTTTAGTGTATCCTAGAGATTCTGATTGGTTGTGTCACCATTATTGTTTACTTCAAATAAGTTTAAAATTTTTATCTTGATTTTATTGTTGACCCAAGAATCACGCAGGAGCAGATTATTTAATTTTTATATATATGTATAGTTTTGAGGGTTCCTTATGGAGGTAATTTCCAATTTTATTCCACTGTGGTCTTAGAGAATACTTGATATAATTTCTATTTTCTTAAATTTACTGAGCCTTGTTTTGTGGCCTATCATATGGTCAATCTTGGAGAATGTTCCATGTGCTGATGAAATGAATGTATTCTGTTGTTGGGTAGAATGTTCTGTAACTATGTGTTAAATCTATTTGTTCTAGGATATAGTTTAAGTCCATTGTTTCTTTGCTGACTTTTTTGTAGTGCTGTCAGTGGAGAATTGAAGTCGCCCACTATCATTGTGTTGCAGTCTATCGTCCCACACTATTATTGTGTTGCAGTCTATCTCATTTCTTAAGTCTAATAGTAATTGTTTTATAAACTTGGGAACTGCAGTGTTAGGTGTAAATATATTTAGGCTTGCGATATTTTCCTGTTGGACAAGGCCTTTGTCATTATATAACGTTCCTCTTTGTCTTGTTTAATTGTTATCACTTTAAAATCTGTTTTGTCTGACATAAGAATAGCTACTCCTGCTCACTTTTGGTGTCCATTTGCATGGAATATTTTTTCCACCCCTTTACCTTAAGTTTATATGAGTTCTTATGTGTCAGGCAATTCTCTGTAAGACAGCAGATATTTGGTTGGTAGATTTTTGTATGTTCTACCATCCTGTATCTTTTAAATAGAGCATTTAGGCCATTTACATTCAACACTGGTATTGAGATGTGAGGTGCTGTTCTATTTATCATGCTAGTTGTTGACTAAATACCTTGTTTTAGTTTCATTGTGTTATTATTTTCTAGGCCCTGTGAGATTTATGCTTTAAGAAGGTTCTATTTTGAGGTTTTAATATTAAGAACTCCTTTTAGCACTTCTTACAGTGCTGACTTAGTAGTCATGAATTCTCTCAGCATTTGTTTGTCTGAAAAGGAATTTATCTCTCAATTTATGAAGGTTAGTTTCACTGGATACAAAATTCTTGGCTGATAAGTAGTTTGTTTAAGAAGCCTAAAGATAGGACCTTAATCCCTTGTGGCTTACAGGGTTTCCGCTGAGAAATCTGCTGTTAATCTGATAGGTTTTCCTGTGTAGGTTACCTGATGCTTTTGTCTCACAGCTCTTAAGATTCTTTTCTTTGTCTTAACTTTATATAACCTGATGACTATGTGCCTAGGCAATGATCTTCTTGTGATGAATTTCCCAGGTGTTCTCTGAGCTTCTTATATTTGGATGTCTGTATCTCTAACAAGACCAGGGAAGTTTTCCTCAATTATTCCCTCAAATTAGTTTTCCAAACTTTCAGATTTCTCTTCTTCCTCAGGAATGCCAATTACTGTTATGTTTGGTCATTTAACACAATTCCAAATTTCTTGGAGGCTTTGTTCATTTTTTTAAATTATTTTTTCTTTGCCTGTCAGACTGGGTTAATTCAAAAGTCTCGTCTTCAAGCTCTGAAGTTTTTTCTTCTATTTGCTCAATTCTATTGTTGAAATTATCCAGAGTATTTTGCATTTCTCTAAGTGTGTCTTTCATTTCCGAAAGTTGTGACTGTCTTTTCTTTATGGCATCTATTTCTCTGGAGAGCTTTTCATCCATATCCTGTACTTTTTTTAAAATCCCTAATTGTTTTCCCACATTCTCTGGTGCCTCCTCAAGTAGCTTAATAATCAACTTTCTGAATTATTTTTCTGGCATATCAGAATTCTTCTTGGTTTGGATCCATTGTTGGAATGTTAGTGTGATCTTTTATGGGTGTTATAGAAACTTGTTTTGTCATATTACCGGAATTACTTCTGCAATTCCTTCTCACTTGTACAGACTGTTTCAGTGGAAAGATCTGGAACTCAAGGGCTCCTGTTCAGATTCTTTTGTGCCATGGAGTGGTCTTTTGATGTTGTACTCTCCTGCTTCCTCAAGTGATAAGGCTTCCTGAGAGCCAGACTGCAGTGATTGTTAGTGCCCTTCTGGGTCTAGCCCCCCAGTGGGGATACCAGGCTCCAGGCTGGTGCTGGGGAATGTTGGCAAAGAGTCCTGTGATAGGATCCATCTTCAGGTCTCCCAGCTATGGATACCAGCAACTGCTCCAGTGGAGGTGGCTGGGGAGTGAAGCGGACTCTGTGGAGAGTCCTTGGTTTTAGTTTTGTTTACTGTGCAATTTTTCTCAACTGCTGATTATGCTAGCAGCGAAGTTGTCACATGGAAAGACTCAGGACCCCTGGTTAACCCAGGGTGTTGTAGGCAGTGGAAGTAGCTGTTGTTTTCTCCCTCTTTAGAGCAGGTTTGCTCTGAGTTGCTGTAATGACTTGAATTGGTTGGCCTCCAGTCAGGAGGTGGTGCTTTCAAAAGAGTATATAATGGCGCTTTCAAGGGGTATGTAATCTTTCAAGGTGGTGCTTTCAAGGGATATATAATCTTGCCCTATGATGGCCATGATTAGTACTCAGGTTTCTTAGGTGATAGTCAGGGCCACAGAGCTCCCAAGAGACTGTATTCTCTCTTAGGAGTTTTTCAGCTCTCTGGCAGCATTTGCAGCAGCAAGTTGTTTCTTTCAAAGGGTCTTTGAATTATTTCAGTTTTCCTGATATGTTCCCATGGTGGTTCTAGGAGCAAAAGTTTATGAAGTGAGTCTCCAGACGATGTTCTGTCTAAGCAGGAACTGCATGGTAGTCCTGTCTTCTACATACCATTTTTTCCCCAGTTTTGTTTTGTTTTTCATGTCCCAAGTCTAGAATAAAGACTTACAAATAATCATTCTAAGTCATTCTTAAAGGATAGTTTTTTTCCCCCATTCTATAAGTAGTTATTTCAAAACCTTGAATGTAATGGCGCATAATGAAAAGATAAGGGAACACATTAGAAAAAAAAAAGAAAGAAAAAGCTTGTGTGTAACCCCATTGTCTCCTTCAGCAGAAAGTATTATTTCCTATTTTATTTTAGAGGATGTCACTCTTTGGAAGTCTCCATTTTATTCCAGGTGTCTCTATCGCTAACTCCTGTCCTGTGTTGGACCAAGCATTGTTTTGTTTTTGTTTTTGTTCTTTGGTACTTCTGACCCACTGAAATCCAGATTTTAAACTATCCTGCCTGGAGCCTGATCCTTCAGATTTGCGCTTTTATTTAATGTCTTCTAAGAAATTCTCTTACATTTTTCCCTGCCAGATCACCCATGCAGCTTTATCCAGTGTGTGTTGTTCTACACTGGGGGAAGTTTTTATAATCTCTAGTTCACCACACTGCTCAGCTTCCGAAGAGATTCCCTGATTCTGAACTGAAGAGTTTAAATTAAAGTGAGATTAAGAGTAGAAATGTGAGGATAAGTTGGAGTACTGCAATAGCAATAGTCTAGGCAAGAGATTGTAGCTTTAACTGCTGTGCACTCCATAGAAGTGGATCAAAGTGGGTGGACTTGAGAGATACTTAAGTCAAATCAACATTACTTGTGGTGAACTGGGTGTGTGAGTTGAAGAAGGATGTTAGGGATAATGCAACGTTCAGGATAATGTCCAACTTATATGACTGGATGGATGGCAGGGCTGATCACTGAAAGAAGAACCAAGTTAAGAAAGTAAAAATTATGGGTTCTGTTTTGAGCCAAAGGTGTTGCCTTTGAGACCCTACGTGGCATACATGTGTCTGAAAGTCTGAGCAGGAGGTCAGACTTTGAACCAAAAACAAAAACTAATTTGACCGTGTGACTGAAACTGGGCATGGATGAAGTTGCCCAGGGAGAGGACACAGAGTGGAACTAAAAAGCAAGGACAGGATTAAAGCTTGAGGACCTTAACCTCTAATGACCAGGCAGTGGAGACGGAGCCTGTTGAGACAGAGAAGTGCAGTCAACAAACAGGAAGGAAGTTTAAGAGAGGGCAGTGTTTCAATTTAACCCATTCTTTTTTATACCTGCACTCAGCCATACTGGCATTCTCACCTATAAGCCTTGCTCTTCCTTTCTTCTATGCCTTCACACATGCTATTCCTTCTACCTTGAATATTCTCCATCCCCTTCTCCCTTTCTGTCTTCCACTATTACTCCTGATGAACACCCATACATCCTTTAAGGTCCAGCTCAAATATCAGAACATCTAGGTTTTCTTTCTTTCTCAAATCCTGCCCTAAACCCATCCCAGACCGAGGTTTATACCAAGTTTCATTGTCCTTTTCTCTATCTTCATTGCATGTTTCATAATGCACCTCCATTTTCTTTATGCTATTTAACTACAATGCCTTCTTAATTGCATGACTGATGTCTTGTTTCACACTACTGTTCTTCCAGTACCTAGCACAGTACTTGGTCACAGTTGAATCATTTTTTAATAGAAAGATTTAAAGTAGATCTCCAATAAGGTATAGGATGCATCAGGACAAAGCAAAGTCAATAAACCACTGAACAAGAAAGACCTAAGGTGTTCATACACACTAAATCAAGGCAATATGGGGCTGCTCACAGGTACCTGTGAGGTAACAATCAATATATGCTCACACAATTACCTCTCCCTCTTCCCTTCCACTTGGAGCCATAAGGTTGTTGCCTTCAGTGACATCTGTTCTTCCTATTCCCATTACAGTTTTGCCCATATATTCTCCATTATATGTTACATAAATAAAATATTAAGGGATGAATGTTGTGGTCAGTATGGAAAAGACATCATATGATTTGTCTTTAATCCTTTGGCTTTCAAAACAATTCCCTGCAGAAAACAACACTGAAGAAATTAAATGAATTTATCTAAGCAAACTAAGGAAATACTTGGCATGAGGTTAATGAGTCAACATCAAGGTGAGTGTCTTTTATGAGGTAGAGAAGTGAAGGAGGCTTGGAGTACAACTGGTGCTGAGAGGTACTGTGGAAGGAATCAATCGGAGAGGAATTTGCAAAGAGGTAACAAGGTGGTGTGTAGGTGGAGGGGATGGGAATGAGGGATGTCTAACAAAAAAGGCTGGCCATCAGGTAGATTCTTTGCTGCGAGCAGGAAAGTTGCTTGCCATGTTGCCAGTGATACTCAGTATGTGGGCGTTGTCCCCGGTTCAGGTTCCCTAGAAGGCTGGGATTAAGGGGCAGTTTCATGACTGTTTGGGTTTTCTTCCCAATGTTAATGCTTATTATGACTGTAAGGGGGATGGCAAACAGCTTATGCTGCTGTTAACATCAGTCCATAGAAATTGGGACAATGTCAGCAATCTGAAGCAGTTCTCTGGGGGTACATGGGAAAACGCCTAAGTGAAGCCTATTGGGTCTTGAGTGAAAGAACTGTAACCTTGCATGAAATTGTGACAGATGGCTATCTATCAGCACTCAACAGCCACAGCACCCACAATCTGCTCTCTTCAGCCTAGTACCCAATTCTTCCTCTTATCTAGCTGTACATTTTCTCTTATTCATCATGTCCCATTATTTTCCCACACAATCCCTTTCCTGGCAAACATAACTACATATGGTTCTACAAACATGCCACGTGCTTTCCTATTTCCAATGGTTTTTAGGTCTTTTATGTGAAAAGAGCACCTCTCTGCTGATACTCAAACACAATTTCTTCCATGGCTCCTTTCCTAGACACTCCCAAGAGACCCACCCTCTTCTTATCATACATGTACAGATGTATGTATGTTAATATCTGCCTACAAAGTCACCCAACTACATGCTGGCAGCTCATGACAGAGCAAAAATAACACAAACATTCAGCCTACAGACTGGCTTAGAACTTAATTCTGTCATTAGCTTGCTCTGTGATCTTGGGAAATTTAACCTAATTCTCAGTTTTCTTATCTGTTATATTTACATCATAAGGATTTAGAAAAGATTAAATACATTAACAAATATTAAAACACCTAGTAAAGTTGCTGTGTGTAACAAATGTTAATTCTGGTTTACTATAGAAAGTATAACTTTCTATACACTGTCCTGAATGTGGTTCTCTTTCTATTTGGTAAGCTCCAGAAATAATGTTATGGATTCAGCATCTTCTTTCTCTCTCCGAAGTGAACTTTTCAATCAACAAACCAATTATGAAGGAAAAAAAAATAAACACATGAATGGAAGAAAATTCCATGATAATTTCAAGTATGTCTGATCTGCTTCCTGAGCAGCAGAAATTGTGGCATTTGAAACAAAAACAAAAGCAAACTCAAAGGCCAATGACCCATCTGAGTTATTTTTTGCTATGTTAGTCCCAAGGACCAAATGACTTTGTAATAACCCCGAGGGGAGAGCTGTCCTTTGCAAAGGTCACAGGGAAATCCAGGTGATATGTCTCTACAAACTTAGCAAAGGTAAGAGTGTGGCTTCAAATCTGGACTCATTCAAAGGTTGACCTTTGTATTATTTTATATTAAAAAATATTTCTCCCTTCTGGGTTCTGATTTTGACTCTGTTCTGCTATGGCTTCAGAAGTCACGTCTCTTCTTGGCATCACAGTTCCCTCTCTTGTGAAGGGAGCTGGGGTGGCTTTGCAGGAGAGATGCCACGGTGATGCCATGGTGATTGGGAGGACAAGATGAGTCCTGATTATCTCCGCAGATCTCCTCCAGCTCCGGAGCCTGCCTCTGTGCACAAGGACACACAAACCCTTCGAGTGTAGGAGCAGTAGTAAGAATAGACTAAGGAGCCAGCGGAAGCCCTGTGGAAATGTCATGCTGTGCCCAAGACATAACTCCCCAGGCCCAGCTTTATCAAGTCTGAGCTGAGTTTTCCTTACTAATTTGAAACAGGCAGCAAAGGAAGGAAAGTCATGAAATAAAGCAAGCAGAGTCTCTGCTCTCAGGAGCTGAAGAGGTGCTAATTGTTATTAAATATCTTATCCCATCCTAGTTAGAGACAGCATTTAACCTCTGACTCCTGGTGGCTGCTCCCCAGAGGTCTCAACACCTGCAGTGGAGAAAAGTCCTCTTCCCTCCAGACCTTTCCACACCTCTGCACTCTGCAGAGGAAAAGCCCTTCCTGGGAAAATCCACACTTGGTCAGAGGCCAAGGAGCTAGGATCAGAGAGCCAGGCTTCCTCTCCTCAGGGCTTACGTTGCCTCAGAATCCCTCGACTGGCTTTTGAAAGCCAGGAGGACTACTTAGGCCTGCTCCCTGCCTTCTGCACAAATGGAGAACCACAATTTGAGGGTGGGGCCTAAGCATTTGTAGTTTTCATGTCCTTTTCTTTCTGCATTGAATAGTGAGAAGCAGCCTAATTTAAAGGTTAGGAATGCCTGGGCTGGCTGGGGATGTTCTTACTTTCCATCAACAAGCTTCAGACGTGTCATTTAATCTTCCTATGCTTGTTTCTGAATTTGAAAAATAGTGATAGAAACTGTATCATGAAACTGTTATGAAAATTAAATCAGTATTTGTAAAGTGCTTAGAACAGTGCCTGGCACATAGTGGGAATGACATACAACTTTGTTAAATAAAACTAAATAAATGTCACTGCTTTAGGCTTTTATGTAATCCAGTGGCTCTCAAAGTATACATGTCAAGGCCAGAAGCCCCCAGCATCACCTAGAAACTTTTCCGAAATGCAAACCCCTGAAGCAACACCCCAGACTTATTAAATGCAAAGTTCTGAAGGTGGAACCTGGTAGTCTGTGTTTTCACAAGCTCCCTAGCATACACTGGAGGTGGAGACCTGCAGATCTCAGCCATTCATTTCCCTCTTTCAACAAACATCCCCTTGTTCTTCCCTGAGACATGCAAGTTATTCTAGAACAGAGATTCTCCTCAAAATGCATTTTTATTTATGAGGATTCTTTTGGTAACAAGTGACAGGTACCTCATTCAAGCCAATTTAAGTCCCAAAAAGGATTTTCTGCCTCATATAGTAGAAATGCCCAGTGGTCATAACATCCAATATTTATTGCCCACCACTATTCTATGTACCTTATGTATATTAACTCACTTAATTTTCACAACAGCTCTATGTAGGAGATGCTATTACTTTTTCCATTGTAAAGCCAAGGGAACAAGGAACAGAGAGGTGCAGGAACTCATCCAAACTTGCACAGGGAACATGTGATAGACTTGAGGTTCCAATGCACAAGGCCACACCACAGTAGTGCTCTCAGTCACTTGCATGGAAAGGCAGGGTCCCAGCACTCACGCTAGGGAAGCTAGCTTAGTCCATTTGTGCTGCTATAACAAAATAGTACAAACTAGGTAACGTAAATCATGGAAATGTATTTCTCATAGCCCTTGGAAGCCTGGGAAGTTCAAGGTCAAGGTACTGCCAAATTCAGGGTCTAGAGAGGGTTGGCTCTCTTTGCTTTCATGATGGTGCCTTGTTGCTACATTTTCACACGGTGGAAGGAGAGAGGGCAAAAGAGACAAATGCTGTGTCTTCACACGGCAGAAGAGGTGGAGGGGCTGAATTTGTCCCCTCAAGCCCTTTGATAAGGCAGTAATCTCATCTATGAGAGGGAGAGCCCTTAACACCTAATCAATTCCTAAAGGCCCTACCTCTTAATATTGTTGCATTAAGGATGAAGTTTCAACATAAATTTGAGAGGAGACACAAACAGTCAAACCATGACAACAGCTGGCTTCATTTTGCTCCATTCTCAGGTTTTGCTTTATGTTGGATCATCCTGCCTCTCAAGCAGGCAGCCCTAGTGCAGGGCCCAGGGTGGTCCAGCATAACGCCTTTGTATGACTGCACACAGAGGCAAAGGGTTTCTCTCCCTCAGTTGTCCTAACAAGAGCCGAGGAATTGACTCTGTTTGCACTGACCTGTGCTTCAGGTTCTCCCTGGACCAATCACTGGAATGCACTCTAGAGGACTGAAACTCCCTTTGCAGAATTATGACTGAAACAGTGAAACAGATCTAACCTAACTGACTACATCTTGCTTCTAATCTTTAAGCTGTCTTTGTTCATTCCTAGATATAGGCTAAACTAACTTTGGGAGGAACTTCTAGTTTAAAATGAAGACAATAATAGCCTTTTCCCAAAATAAACCTCCTTCTTGCCTGAGGATCAGATTGCCTTTGTAGTACTAACATTATCATCTTTGTAGGACAAAGATTATAAATTATGGTTTAGGACTCATGTAGCTGGAGGTTGTAAGATTTTGACCCTCCCTAAACCACCCCTAAGGTCAGTGGTTGAGATATTTTGCAGACTCTGCACTGGATAGATCAGCTGGCACCACCCAGGTCGATAAACTGGCTCATCTGATCTTGTGGCCCCCCCTCAGGAACTGACTCAGCCTAAGAGGACAGCTTCAACTTCCCATGATTTCATCTCCTACCTAACCAATCAGCACTCCTGGTTCACTGGCTTCCCCCCATCCACCAAGCTGTCCTTAAAAACTCTGTCTCCCAGTGTTCAGGGAGACTGGTACGAGTAATAATAAAATTCTGGTCTCCCATACATCAGGCTCTGCATGAATTACTCTTTCTCTATCGCAATTCCCCTGCCTAGGCTGTGGGCAAGGTGAACTCATTGGGCAGTTGCAGATTAAGTATGTCATTTGGCCAGGCTGTGGCACATGGCCACGGGGGTCCACTGGGCCCAAGGGTCTGGAGGGGGCTTTATCCTGATGTAAGCCAAAGGAGGAGGAAGGCTAGCTAGGCAAAAAATAGCCATACTACATGCTAGGCCCTGAAGCTGTCTAGATATCCAACCACTGACTCATTACCATAATTCTATGACATAAATATAGTCTATATCCTATTTTTCAAACAAGGCAATGGAAGCAGCAGAAGACTAAATAACTTGTCCAGGGACACCACATAGGCAGTGAACAGCAGAACCTGCACTGGACCCTGGGCTGCCTGGCTGTGGAATCTACCCACTTAGCAGCCAGACCAACCTGCCACTGATGCTTTTGTCATTTCTGAGTTGGAGATGTTCCTCACCATATTGGCCAGGGTCAGCTTCCTTCAAACATGAGAAGACAAAGAGACTTACCCAATCTATCCCTTCTGGGAGTTTCTCCAAATAACAGGTGCCTTCTTTCTTTACTGGCAACAATATTGCAAATACCTCAGAGGAGGGTGGCCAGATTTAGCAACTGAAAACACGGGGCACTCGATTAAGTTTCAATTTCAGATAAACAATTTTTTGTTTGTTTAGTATAAGTATGATCCATGCAATATTTTATCTGGCAACTCAACCTTAGTGAGATTTGTACATCAGCTGCCTAACTGTGCTAGTTTGCCCAGAACTGAGTGAGTTCCCAGCACATGAGAGTTTCAGCCAAACCAGAACCAGTTGGTCACTCTGCACCGATCCTCATGGTCTACTCAGAGAGATTTCAAATTGGCAGCACTCTTACTTTACCTAAAGCCAGCCTCTCTGGTAGTCAGCTATTTTCTGTGATCACACTCTTATCTCCAGGGATCATCCACACCTACAACTCACATGGGTCTCTCCCTCCTAGTTCCTCTGCTCAAAGTCTTACTCTGATGCCCCCTTCAAAGCAGGCTGACTATACGCTGACCATGCAAGAATGACAGCCTCTTCCCTATCCTCCTTAGAACTTCCAGCAGCCTCTTCTTTCTCCAACAAGAGCTCAGTATGTGAGGGCTTCTGGGAGTCTACCCGTAAGCATAAGCCACCATGAGTCTTCTAGCCCTTCTAATGCATAGAACCTCAAGAAACAGAGGAGGGCTGGGGAGCTTGCCCAGGAAGCATGAGGGCTGAGGCTCTAGGTTTGATTTGTTTTCCATTATACATCTGTGCTGCCACACCCCAGAACATTCTAATGCTAAAGCTTCTTGCTCAGTCTTCTTTATCATGGCCAGCTTTCTTTGTGGAGCTGAGAGACCACGGAACAATCAAGGTTGGAAAAGAAGATGTCTGTACCAGTAGGGAAACTGCTCCATTTAATAAAAGTTGAGCCGAAGGTACTATAGCTATCACCTATCATTACATCCCCACTGAGATACATAAAGCAGCTCTTATTCAGTGCGCAGTCTCTTTTCCAGTGTACAGGACAGAACTGTGATCTCTCTCAGTCAGTCAACAGTTAAATAGTGAACCAAACATTGATTTACTTACACTGGGCCTTTCTGAGCTAAGCTGGCTCCTGCCTTGAGTGAACATGGTCCAATATGAACCAGACTTGGGGCTCTAGAATCCTTTTATCGCTGTCCTTCTGCCCTTGAACCTTTTTTTCTTCTTTTGAGACAGTCTTGCTCTGTCGCCCAGGCTGGAGTGCAGTGGTGCGATCTCAGCTCACTACAACCTCTGCCTCCTGGATTCAAGCAATTCTCCTGCCTCAGCCTCCTGAGCAGCTGGAATTACAGGTGTGTGCCACTACGCCTAGCTAATTTTCTATTTTTAGCAGAGACAAGGTTTCACCAGGTTGGCCAGGCTGGTCTCAAACTCCTGACCTCAAGTGATCTGCCTGCCTCAGCCTCCCAAAGTCCCGGGATTACAAGCATGAGCCACTGCACCTGGACCCTTGAACCTTTTTATTTCCTCTCTCTACTCCTAGAACTGCTCCTTTTCCTAAACTTGGCTCCTATAAGCCACAACACAATAAGTACGTGTGTCCCTTCACACGTAGTTGCATAATCTGGCATTTTCCCCATTCTCCATGACAGCAGTGCTGTGGTTTGAATGTCTATCTCCTCCAAAACTCATGTTGAAATTGAATTACCAGTAACGGTATTAAGAGGTGGGACTGTTAAGAGGTGATCAGGCTATAAGGGCTCTACCCTCATGGATGAAATTGATGCTGTTGTAAAACGGTGAGTTCATTCCCTCTTCCTCTCTCACTATCTTACCTTCTGCTGGCTGATAAAGCAGCAAGACCACCCTTCCAAGGTGCCAGTACCTTGATATTGGACTTCTCAGCTCCAACTGTAAGCCAATAAATTTTGGTTTGTTATAAATTATCCAGTCGAAGATATTCCCATGATACCATCACAAAATGGGCTAAGACAAGCAGAAAGCTTGTCTGTCTTCTCATCACTATTCTCTCCAAAGCTTAGAATTGTCTCTGCCATGGAATAATAGCAGTGTGTTAAAAGATTAAAAACACAGACTCTGTTCCAATAGCCAGAATTGTTTGGGCTCAAATCCCAGTTCCTCCTCTTACTAACTGCATAACTCGGGACAATAACTTCTCCCTCTGTGACTGAGTTTACCCTATTGTAAATTACAAACTAGAGTACCTCTCTCATAGGGCTGTTTTTAAGAACTGAGTCCATCTGTATAAAACATTTACAGTCAGGCATTTGATTAAACTTAGATAAATACCTAAGTTCTTCCTGTGTGCCAGGTAATGTAGGTGTGGAAGATAAAAAATATATAATCCTTGACCCACGAAACTTGAGTCTGATGGGGACTGAGGCAGGTAAAAAATAAATAAATGACACAACAGAATAAATGCCTTAAAGGAATTATGTACTTTGTTCTAGGGTAAGGCAGAAGTATTACCCATATTTGTCTAGGAGAGTTAAAGAAGGCTTCAGGGTGTAGGTTAGGTGAGAGATGAGCCGCAAAGGAATAGAAGGAACTTACAAGGATTTCTCAGACCAAACACCAGCTCTAGACCATACCAAACACTTCAAGGGCGGGTGTCAGCTCAGTTCAGGGAAACTGTGAGACTAGGCAAACGGGTATAAGTAAGCATATTTAAGGAAATGAGTAGTGATCCAGTTCAGTTGGGGTGCCACTTTTATGCTACCTTGGTAACTGGCATTTGCTCCCTCCTTTAGACTCTGCATTTAAGGAAATGTGACAACATACATGGATTGAGCCATATGAGTCTGGACAACCAGGCAGCTATGATGTGGCAGAGCCTAGGAGTGACAAGTTCCAATGGATAGACCCTGTCTTGGGAGAAGTTCAGTAGAAATGTGCAAGGAATTTGAAATCAGACAAACTCAGGTCTTGTTGCATGAGGCAAATTACTTCTCCTCTCTGATCCTCTGAAGCTTCATCTCTAAGATGGTTTTTCATATGCATTGCTGACTTTGAGAATTACCAAATACCAGGCACTGTATAAGCACTTAATAAAGTTATTACAATCCATAATTAATTTCTCATCTCTTCTTCCTAATGTCACTTAACAATATGTTCTAAAGACATAAAGATTGAGAGGTGCTTTTTATACTGTAAATGAATCTAGTTCTATTGATTATTATCGGCCTTCTCTGCATCTTTTACCACCTTTGTAAAATGGGGAAAATAAGGGTGCCATCCCATGGGATTATTTTGTAAATTAATGATGAATATACATGTAGCACATAAAGTGGTAAGTGATCAACATATATAAGCTGCTTAAAAATATAACAATGATTGATATTAACATTGTAGAGACTCAAGATTGCAAAGAAGTCATTGAAGATGGAACAAAGGTATACACAGGCACCAGAGGGAAAAAGCTAGGGATGCGTATCAATGGCACAGCTTGCCTTCTCAGAGAAGGTAATATCCAGAGACAACCGTGGACCAGCTTTCAGCAGACCTTTCACAGAAGCTGCAGACCAGGATTGGAGGTCCACTGCTCTCCTCACGAACCCCAAAGCCTCCAAGAGAGACTAGGCTATCTGCTGTCTCTTGATGGCAGGGGAATCAGGGTGACATGCTGCAAGTCCTTAGCACCGACACGTGGACTCCGGGGAATTATAACCCTAGAGGATGTTGTCAAATAGATTCATCAATTCCACCCCAGCTGGGAATACACTGAGTTCACAACAGAGGCAGCTGCAAACACCAAAACACCAGGCTTGAGATGGTCATTCTATTTCTTGCTTTTCTTCTTTTCGCTAAGAGGAGAGGGAATTGTTTTCAGAGCCTGAACCTAGGCTCTCCACTCTTTAAATCACTGGCCGCTCTTATCCTACTCCAGCCAGCGTTTCTAGTAAGAACCCAGCAATCTTCAGGATTCTCCACAGTGACTAACTCTTATCCTCTCCTTCCCCTACTCCTCTGCCCTTCTGGGATCCAACTAGTTAGCAGAGCAACAGTTCTCACCCCTCCAATGAGCAGGAAAATGTAGCATACTAGAAAGAGCATAGAATTTCCAGCCAGGAAGCCCTCCGTGTGAATTTCAAATTTGCTGATGACTACCTGTATGACTCTAAGAAACAGTTATCCTCTTCAAGCCTCAATTTTCTTGTCTGTAAAATGTAAATAATGATAATTCTGATCCCAGTAACTACTGCTGCATAAAAAACCACCTCCACCTTAGTGACATTATAGAACCATTTGATTATACTCATGGATTTTGTAGATCAGTAATTTGGAAAGGGCAGAGTAAGAAGCTGGTCTCCGTCTTTGATATCTGAGGTCTTACCTGGGAAGATCAGAGTTTAAACACAGCTTACTAAGAGAAGTCTGGAATTACCTAAAGCCTAGACTAGGAGGACTCAAAATTTGAGGCCACTAATGAGAGCACCAAGACATTGCTTCTCCAGGCTGATAGCATCATCACAGCATTGTGACTCAGAGTAGCTGAGCATCTTACACAGAGGCTCAGAGCTCAAAGGTGACTGTTCTCACTGCTGAGATAGGAGCTGCCGCACAGTGGAAGTCACGCTTCATCATCTCTGATGTGTCTGTTGGATGTAAAGAGCCACAAGCCTGCCCAGATTCAAGGGGAGGGAAATTAGTCTTTACTTCTTGATGAAGGAATGCAAAGTTCTAAAACACGTGGGAAGGAAGATATTGTTTCAGCCATGCGAAAATAAACTTTACATATTCCCTTATAGAATTTCCATGAAGTAGAAGTGAGATATTACATGTAGACAAGCTTGGCAAGTGATGTTCACTAATCTGCTCCCTGCTCCTCAAATTAAGTTGAAGTGCCAAGTACTTTCTTGGTGGTTTTGGACAGCAGCCCTTTTGTAAGCTTTATATAGTCGTTTCTCCTCTCCCTACAAATCGGAGAATCCATAGGTCATTCGGCCTATCTGGAACTGAACTGGATCTACAATACATTTGCTTTCAAATAACAATAATTAATTGGTAACAACAGCCTGCTAAATGTCAGGCCCTATTCTAATATAACACGTGATCTCATTTTCTTTTACCCACAACCTTTAAACGCAAATAGTATGATCTCCATTTTATAGAAGAGTAAACTAAAATTCAGAAAGCATAAGTGACTGCTCAATGCTACACAGCAAGTCATATCCAAACCCACATGCTAGGCTAGTCTTGTGGACCTAACACCAGCACCCTTGCTCTGTCATTCTACCATGCTGGTGTGCTTAGTAGTCACCTCTTCTTGGAGAGGGTGTGGGCTCTTTGGTTTTGTGCCAACAAATATTTAACAACCATGTGTAAGTATGTATGTGTATAGTATGAGTGTATCTATGTATGTATATGCATTCATTATAAATTTTACATATATAAAAGATAGAGCAGGCCAAGTATGGTGGCTCACACCTGTAATCCCAGCACTTGGGGAGTCAAGGGTGGGTGGATCACCTGAGATCAGGAGTTTGAGACCAGCCTGACCAACATGGTAAAACCTCGTCTCTACTAAATATACAAAAATTAGCCAGGTGTGGTGGTGCGTGCCTGTAATCCCAGCTACTTGGAAGACTGAGACAGAAGAATCGCTGGAACCCAGGAGGCAGAGGTTGCAGGGGGTTGAGATCACGCCACTGCAGTCCAGCCTGGGTGACAGAGCTACACTCTGTCTCAAAAATTATAAAAATTAAAATAAAAATATAGAGCACATCATTTACAAATAATAAATTACACTATTCCTCACTGAAATATGCACTAGTATTTATTGACATTTCAACACAGCCAACTGATTCTTACAGAATGCTTTTCAACTCTGATATTCATAGCTAACCTGTGGTTTCCCTTGATAAATGAGTGTAATTCCAGTATAAATTTTGTTAGATATTTTATGTTTATTTCAATGAGTAAGATGGAAATGAAACAACAAAGACATGTGTAGGGACATCATGCACTCATTGCGGACGTGACTGACTTCTTAGCTAAGTTAAATAATAGTTTTCACGTAATGAAAAAATACTTCAATTTTTGTGTGTGCCATTAACAATGTAACACCTACAGGTATGACACACATTTGTGTTCAATCTGCATTACTAAGATTTTTTCCAACACTTTCTTAAGTTTAAATATACAATCTACGAAACAGTAAGTGAAGCCCTGACTTGTAGCATTTGCTGATTTGCATGGTGTAAATACTCTCACGATGGACAATTTCAAGATACTAATGTGATGTTACCGAATATCTGTCTACCTTACAGATAAATAATCTTGAGAGAATAACAGTAAAATGTAGTAAATTAGGAAGCAATGAGTTTTGAGTATTTATGTTTGTTTACAACATGATTTAATTATGATTATGTAAGTATTAATGGCTGTATTTAGTAAACACCTTGAAAAATTCCTGAAAACGTAACATCAGCCTTCACAAACTGGTATGAGCCAGCACATTATTAGTCTCTTCCATCTCCATTTGACCTCCACTCACAATTAACTATGTCCCCATAATAAATCCCTTCTCTCTTGCTGTCTACCTTTACTCCCAGCTTTACTCCTATCTAGGGTAGATGCCAATATTGTGTATTACAAAGTCACACAGATACTGCCATGTCTATGACTTAGAACTACGTACTCTACTTCTCAGAGCTACAGTGAATTTTCCTTCTTTCCAATTTAAATTTGAGGGGATTTCCCAGCTCTATATTTTTATCACTTGTCAGTCGGGGCACCATTTATGGTGAAGCCTGTTTGGTTTATCCCAGCTTTGCCAATGATGGAAGCCATATCCAAGTGGCTCCACTGATGTAAATGTATGCACTGGTCTTAGCTATACTTTGAGGTGCTCTCAGATGCAAGTTGTTCCATTTTATTTCCGTGCTGTAACTCATTAAAACTGTGTTTCACTTCAGCGTTCTACTTATTACAATGGACAGAGAGAGCTTTGCTTCTGGGAAGCACAGTTATAATGAGGGCAGAGTGTTCAGCACAAAAACAGCTCCTAATAGCTCATTAGGAAAATTGACTAGTTAGGCAGAACTGTTGTTCCTTTATTTTGACTAAAGATCTGAAAGGCTTTCCTTTTTCAAGGGCCAAGGACACTGACGATCCAACCGAGTCCCTAGCCAAGGCTGGCTGGGCTGGGAAGTAACTCTGGCTTCATCCTAGAAATGCCTTGAAGTTCCCTGATTGTCAGACAGTGAGTAGACCCCCAATGTGATTTACCATTTGTCCTGAGAATAGGCCATGGCTTCCTGTGTGTGGGCACTGGTGTGTTTCCTTGTACAGGAATGGGAAAAAGAGATTAAAAGTAAGGGGAGAGTCAGGAAGAGTGACTGCCTTTGCTTTGCTGCTTGGAACAAGATATTATTAGTTGGCTAGGAATCTTGAACTGTCCAGTCCTTTTCTTGGAAGTTCCTCCAATCTTCGGTTTATAAGCATTTCCTCAGATCCTGATTAAAGATACTTTAATTTTTGGCCTCTTACCTCAATGAAAAACATTATCATTATTTCAATAATTAAGACCATAATTTCCCTGAGTCACTGGAAAATCAACAACCTACCAGTTCAGGAACACACAGATTGAAACAAGCATGCATTTTGCCAGCCAACTTGTGTCGCCAAGTTGCAATCATTTGTCATACGACTTTTCACTGTCCTCGTATTTTCAAAGCAGTAAATTATTTCTTCAAACAACATCTCACATGGAGCCCAGTTTATCAAACTGATCAAACTGGAGCTACTTGGAATGAGGCAAGGTGTAGGGCCTGGGGTTTTAATCACTCACATTTTCTGCTGAGGGCCCCTGGGGCAGTTTCCAGGCACCCCCATTGAAGTTCTGTGGGTCAGATTGAAAACACTGTCACATATCAGAGGCCTGAATAATGCACATACTCTGTGATTCAGCAATCCCATTTCTAAGAGTATAACCTAATGCAATAATCAAACAATAGCCAAAGAAGTTTTCCCAAGGATATTCCTTGGGAAATATGATCTCATATTTGTCTATCTAAATGTTTTGAACATTTTGTAAGAATAACTAAATGTTTCATAAGACTAGAATTGGTTCAACAAATTATATAAACGAGTAAAAAGCTTCCATTCAAAACGATGTAGATTCATATTGATGACAACTGGAAAATATCCTTTCATACTGGAGAGTGGGGGAAAAAAACGAATTACAGATTGTGCAGCATTATGACATCATTCGTGTAAAATATTACATGTAGTTACATATGCATGAAAGGATGTGCATCAGAATGTCATTTTCTAGATTTAGGATGATGTTTTATTGATTTAATTTTTCAATTTCTGTATTTTAAAATTATAAGCATGTATTATTTCGCCAAAAAGAGAAAAATTTACATACAAGGAAGAAGAAAAAGAACTGCTGATTTTTATTACCATTAGAACAGCATTTGACCTGCTCTTCCTCGTCCTGTTTATAAATTACCAACATTTTTTCAAACCAAATATAATCAAGTGACATTTTTTTCTTTCCTACAAGTTAGGATATTGCTGTTTGCGGCATCTAGCAGCAAAGGCCTGTTTACCTCACAGGACCTGGAAAGTCAGCCCCTGTAGATCACCTTTCCCTCATGTCTCTGGACTATTCACCAGCAAAACACATGTGCTTGTATGTATGTGCTGGGGTGGGAACTGGAGGGAGGGGTGGCAGTGGTCTGCCTGGGCCTTATTTATCCCTCTGCAGGGTAGTGATCTGACTTTACCTGCTCATTATCTGCTCTGGGGATCAAATTAAGCCATAATAATAAAAATCTTAATCTATTGGTGCTCAACATGAAAGTTCTCAAGTAATCCAAGGTGTGTGTGGCATCTTCCTTGTGCCTGCTTCAGCCAGTAGGGCTGCTGTTCCCCAGTTCTCTGTGACATCTGACTTTCACATCAGGCTCCACAGCTACCTGAAACTGGCAGCTCTTCCTGGAGTTTTTAAGATATCAGAGGTACAAAGTGTTTGGCTCTGAACTAAAGTGAAAAAGCTTGTTGTATTTTGTACGTTGCGTCAGGCATAGTTAAAATGTTCCTGAGCAGTGGAGCTCCTGACCCATGTTCCCATAATTTATAGGACCTCATCAAAACCATTTCCTTTGCTTCCACCTGCACCAGGTCCAACAGGGCTCAGACACCAGTGTGGACCCAGGCTGGGGGCAGATGACAGGCATCCTCCAGGATCCCCTCCAGGAGCCTGCTCACCAACGTCCCCCAACACGGCTCCTCCCCTGCAGGCAAATAAACTCCCAAATGAAGTCAAGTACAGACAAGTAGGGTGTCAAGACTCTATCTTCATTGTCTCTTCTGCTCCCTTCAGGATCTTTTCAGGTTACAGAAAACCGAAGTATAATAATAACATAGACTAGTCATATAGAATAGTATAATAAACCCAAGTATAATGGTAATGTAGATACTATATTGAATGTCTTCATGTGATTTTTGGAGCCCTTCCTCTTACCTTTCTGCTTACCAGTGGCCCTGCCTGAAGAGAGAGCAATGAGGGAGAGGGAGACTTCAACATACATTAAGGGTCAACCACGACTCAGCCTTGCACCAGATGTGAGCTGTCTCATTTTTCACCTTGCAGCTTCCTCATCGTTTAACAGATGAGCAAGCGAGCTTCAAGATTACTATGTTACTAAACAGACCTGAACTTTGGCCTGTTAGACCCGGCAATGGGAGGATACCCTAGTATGTCTGCCAGGAGACTAGGAGATGGAGTCCCCACGTCCTAGCCCATGTCCTCAGTAAAGCCTCCCTACCTAGCACAACAGCATTCAAGCAGCTCTCCCCCTCCCAAACATCTCTGATTAACAATCAAGTCAGTGAGCTCCCTTGAGATATCTCATCTAGACCAGCCTTGAACTATCACTCAAACCATTTACAATTATTTTTCTTTTCAAGAGCTTAAAACTGAGGCCCCTCACAGGCACAGGCTCTGAATGGCTTGCTCATCTTCCTATTTCCCAACAGCACCAAAGAGGTCCCCAAGGTATGTTTGTCAGTTTCACTTAATTTTGTGGATATAAACTGAAAAATATCAAATAGATTAATTGTTAAAGGCTGTTACTTTTTCTATTATACAATAGATTCATTTTACTATAAAATCAGCCCAAGAGATCCTTTTGGAAACTTTTTTTAAAAACTGTCTTTGATTGGGGTGTAAAATAGCTCTGCCTATACCCAATAAATCATATTAAGATAATATAGGTGAATCTAGTTTTTAAATTACAGAACATTATAGAAATTAAGCCATTATTTTTACTATTTTGGTAATATTTTCTTACATATTTAATACCATTATTCAATATATATTTAGTGTTTTAGTATTAAATGGTTTATTTTTATTGCATATGTCAGTAATAATTATCACTAGTTTATTTACTACTACAATAACCAATAGCAGTAATAGCCAAACAAGCAGTGTGCCTCTGTTTTTCATCCTTCCCCATGTCTTCTATTACTTACTAGAAACCAATCCGGTTTTTCACTCTTAGTATAGATGAGTGGCAAGATAAAGGCTCTGACAAAAGCAGAGGAATGAGAGAACAGGTTGCACCAAACCTTGAGGGAAACCAACCCTGAACTGATGTAGGGCTGAAAGTCTGGGGACTGATAAGGCACAAAAAGAAGAGCTTCTTGTTGAGTTAGCAATAAAGCAAGAACCAAGAGGAATACTGTTTTGAAAGGCAAGAATGCATAAAGGAAGAAAATAAGGTTTTAATCAGATAATAAAACAAGGAGAATAAACATAAAAACCAGGGTGAAGTCTAAGATCCTCCGTTTCTCTATATAATTCTTTATGATTGGGTTATTTTCACAGGTTACCAAAAGGACTCAGTTCTGCAGACTCAGGGAGCCTTCTGTTGCTTCTTACACAGGAACAGTATGCCGATCTGGAAGCCTCCAGGTCAGGAGGCAAGATTGACCTCATTACTGGCTCAGTTAGTCCTAGTGTGAATCTGAGAATGATGCTCAAAAAAAGGACAAGCCTCAGTTTCCTTATCTGAATAATACTAACAGTAGTAACTAAGAGATAGTGTTACTGGGGACCGACTGAAATATTTGCAAAAACTACCTAACATATTTCAGCTATTTGGTAAGTTGATTCTGCCTCATGTCTTCCATTAAAAAACCAAACCAGCTTCCATCTGTTATTATTCTATATATGTTTTCCTGAATTGTTAAAAATAATGCTACTAAATGATCAACTCAATTATATGACTGAATCTGGAGTACTTCCCTCTCCTGTAATGCTGAGCAAGTAGATTGCTTCCCACCTATTAAGACAGCTATTGCTGTGATGAGCATCATCTATGAAATGCATAATTTATAAAGGAAAGAGTTAAACTTTATAGTTCCACATGGCTGGAGTGGTCTCACAATCATGACGAAAGATGAGGAAGGAGCAAAGGCACGTCTTACATGCAGCAGGCAAGAGAGCTTGTGCATGGAAACTCCCACTTATAAAACCATCAGATCTCATGAGACTTATTCAGTATCACAGGAACAGCATGAGAAAAACCCACCCCATGATCTCTCTCACTGGGTCCCTCCAACAACACATGGGGATTATGGGAGCTGCCATTCAAGATGAGATATGGATGGGGACACAGCCAAAACATATCAGCACTCTACTGGCATAGCCTGTAGTTATAACCGGGATGAGGTAGTTTATTCAATATGTCTAAACTTTCCATCCAACCTCTTTACATTTTGTGACACTAGTAATGGCTCCAAGTTATATATGTAGGTTTGTTGACCACTGACCTATGGTCAGGTGGCTTAACTGCTGAGAAGATGATGTTTGTTAGTGAGGCCACAAACCCCTGACATAAGCCATCTCCTCTCTCGTCCACATATGCTCACATATCCTTTAGATTTCCTGTCTTGTTCTTCCACGTCATGCTGTTTTTGGCCCACATGTCATCTCACCTTTGGATTCATGGTCTTTATTATCAAACAGTACACCAGAGTAGAAACAGTACGACATTTGGCAGCGGACAGACTTTAAGCCTCTTTCCAGCTCTGTCTCTAATTCACAGTGTCCTATGAACAATTACATAACCTGTGTTCTCTTTGAAAACAGAGTTAAAGTCTGTCTCGCAGGGCTTTTGTAATGAACACGTGGGATCATAAACACAGCTCTGAGCAGGGATCCCGGCCCATGGTAGCAATTCCTCCTTTTCGCTCCCATACTAAGTGAGGCTTGACACAAGGAAGTTTAAAGACACTGCCCCCATCCTTACCTACAGTCCCCGCTGGATGCTATTTAGTCTCGTGGCCCAGGTTTCCCTTATGGAAAACTAGCCCCAATTATGGGATTCTATGGCTAATATCAGGCTTGGCATTTCCCCCTCTGTGAGAGTATTTTTCTCTCAGCTCCTATCACTACCCCCTTACTTCATCCAGGTCCAGAGCCCCAAGACCCTTCCCCGGTGCAATGCAGTTTCGAGTCCTTAGTTCAATAGTCCTTAGTTCAATTGTTGCCTGTTTCATGCAACAATTTCTCATCTACCTTATTCATGTGTCTCTCCCTCCCCAGCCTTCACGAACCGCCTTTAAAATACCAGCTTGGTCACTGGATTACATCTATCAGTGGACAGACCAGCTGTTCATTTCGCCTGTCTTCCAGGACTTCAAAGTCTCCACCACCCTGATTCCCTGTTACCACTTACCCACCCAAGAACAAGCCATTTATCTGAACCTGCTTGCTGTACTCCAGGACACAGTGATGGGTCACATTATAAAACAGGATGCAAAAACATCACCCCATGTCCCCCTGCAGCACAGAACTTCAGAGGACTACCATGCCCATGGACTCAGTGGGGTCTCTGGCTAGCCACCATGCAGCTATCACAGTGCTGGGTGTCACAAGTGCCTAGAGGAAGAGGATTATGCCTTGTTCCCTGTTGTTTAACCATTGTGTGGAGATAGAATTAATTCATGAATGGTCACCTGAAGACAGCAGGCTGTGCATTCCCCAGAAGAGGAAGCGGATGTATATCCACGACTCCTAGGAACAGCATGATGAATCCTACTTGCATCCCTTAACACAGTCTGGCCTCTCCCTGGTTCTGTACCCTCATTTGGCTCTGTCTCTGTCTCACTGTGTGATGTTGAACTAGTGATACAACCTTTCTGAGTCTTGGTTACCTCATCCTCACTGTAGGGATCTCACCAGTTGCCCTGACCCAAGACTATCTATGGTGACCGACCAAGTTAACATCTTTTGAAAAGACGCCAACTGTGAAGTGCGAGGGTGACAGCATGCTTCACCCTGTGTCAGCTTCACGGCCTCCCGGCTCACGTTTAGCCTGATGATCCTCTCTCTTCCTTCAGTGAGATGAAAGTACCCAGCCTCAGACGAAGAAAGAAAGCATAGCAAAAAACAGACAACAAAGATACTACGTTTAGTCCGTCCTTCTTAACATCCCTCTTGCTTCACGATGATTCATGCTTTATCCTTTCTTTGCCCCTGCAAACAATTCCCTTGTTTTAATATATGATCATCTCTGTAGTATCTTTTTTCTTGCTTATTTTCCAAGTGGATCAATTCAATTAGGGCCGAGAGAGTCTCACTGGAAAAAGTTCACATCTCCCTTTGTCTCTGCTCCTCTCCCCTTCTTGCACACGCATGGTTACCTGTAAATATTCTGTAAATAGATTGATCCACTTGATACAGTTCTAATGATTTATGTTGTAGAGTAAATCTAAAACCAATAAAAATGGAGATCAAAAATGTGCACCTATGTAAAGGGGACTGATTATTTTTCGACAGTTTCCACTTACTCTTTGCACCTAGTTATGCCTTTCAGTCATAATCAAAAATTTCAGGGCTAGGGAAAAAAAAATAGCCTTAGAGTTTGCTGTCATGTTCCCACCTCCCTCTGCCTCCGCTGGTAATCCCTCCAGCCTTCGCTGCACCAGATGACAGGAAATGTTTAGCATCCACTTTTAAAAGCATGAGGAGAGGGCCTATCTACGTGATTCCTCCACACCATATTTTACATAGCAACAATAGAAAACGTAGCTGTGGGAAATGATGCGGCAGAGAAAGGCCAGCCCACAAAGAGGGGTGGATGACAGCCACACTGAGATCGCCCCATCTGTAGTCCCTGCAGGACTTGCTGTTGGGGCCTCACTCCCGCCCCGTCTACACTGAGGGCTTCCGAGCTCACTCCGTGGCTTCCTACTGCACACACTGGTCAGTGAGCCTCTGGGATTTCTCTGGCCACTAAAATTAGAGATATAAGCCACTGTACCCAGCTTTGAATCTTGTCTAAAACATGCCCTTGGGGGATGGGATTTTGAATCTGGACTGTGTTAGGGACAAGATTACAGTGCCAGGGGGTGAATGCCCCTGGGAGCTGCTCTCAACTGCTGACGGGCTGGGGTCGTTCGATGACAAACTCCTGCTTCTTCACCACCGGGCTGGGGCAGGCGTGGGGCATGCTCTGCACAGTCGCTTTACTGGGACCGAGCTCCAGCGGCTCACTGCAGTACCCTTGCTCATCAGTATCCCCTCTGCTGGGTCCCTCCCCTTTCCTGTCTCACTTCCCCTACCAGTGTTTCCTGGGAGCACGTAAAACACTTGCACTCAAATCTCAGGGTCTTCTTTTGGGGAAACTCAGACTAAGATGGTTATTTTAACAGAACTTTTACACTGCTTGTCAGCCTCCTCCACAAAGGCCCGAACACTCCAGTGCCATCAAGAGTTCACTCCCTCTGTGGGAGCTGCTCAGAGCCTGTCCTCCTGATCCCACTGCCCTGGTTCCCTCTCTTAAGAGCTACACTTCACACCACTGCTACCGAGAACCATGACAGGCCAACAAATGGCATGGCTGAGGCCCATGTTCTCTGAAATAAGGGTATTATCTTACCCAAAGGGCTTATTCTCCTGGGAGAGATTTTAAACAAGGTTATAGGCCAATGGAAGAGACAGTGAGGGTTTGGAAAGCTTTCTGGAGTCTTCCAAGTTATTTCAAGTGGTCAGGCACCAATCAAAGTCAATCCTAACAGAATATGTGAATTTTTGAAGGAACGTCTGTATTTTTGTTTGGTATTTTGTTCCAGATTCAAAATCCCATCCCTCAAGGTCTTGTTTAAGACAAGATTCAAGGCTGGATGCAGTGGCTCACACCTCAAATCCCAGCACTTTGGGAGGCCAAGGCAGGAGGATCACCTGAGGTGAGGAGTTCAAGACCAGTCTGACCAACGTGGTGAAACCCTGTCTCTACTAAAAATATAAAAATTAGCGGGGTGTGGTAGTGGTCACCTGTAATCCTAGCTACTCGCGAGGCTGAGGCAGGAGAATTGCTTGAACCTGGAAAGTGGAGGTTGCAGTGAGCCAAGATCATGCCACTGTACTCCAGCCTGGGTGACAGAGGAACACTCTGTCTCAAAAAAAAAAAAAAAAAAAGACCCATTGTTTATGCACCCATGTTCTCCATCTCAGGTCAGAATGGGTCTTTCTTGCATTCCTAATACTACCAGCTCTACTATTATCTGGAAGTGTTAACAGCAAAAATATGACAATAATTTTAGTAACAATTATTAATAGCTAACTTCTGTTGAGTATTTATAATATGCCAAATACTGCAAAGCCCTTTACCTACCTCATATGCATATCACTTATATGAATGTTATTTCACTTAATCTTTATAATGACCCCATTCAGCAAGTTCTCTAAGGATCCTCTGATATGTTGATTACACTAATGGCCACAATTTCTTATCCCTCCCGGTGTCTACACCCTTTGCCTTGTAACCCTACCTCCACTAAGGGCAGGGCATCTTTTCACTGCCGGCCTGTGGGCTCATTCTTGCAACTGGTTGTGACCGATGTAATGCTAGCAAACAGGATACAAGAAGAGGCTTATAAAGCATTTCAGTATTTCTGCTTACCCCTCTGCAATGTCCATGAGAATGTGCCCACGCTAGCCTGCTGAAGAGGAACATGGTTGCAGCAGAGCTTACCTGTCACTATAATCAGAGCTGAGATTACCCTAGGTAAGCCCACAGCCAGCCAACCCCCAGAGACATAAGTGAATCCAGAGAAGAACACAAGAACTGTCCAGCCAAATATAACTTAAATTCCTAAACTGCAAACTTGTTAACTGAATAAATGTTTATTGTTTCAAGGCATTTAGTCATGGATGGTTTGCTATGGAGCACTGTTACAGCAATAGATAAGTGATACGTGGCCTCATTTTAGATATGAGGAAGATGGGACTTGGAGCCATCAAGCTAAACGACAATAATCATACAACCAGTAAGAGTCGCAGGTAGGACCAAGTTCTGTTGGACTGTAAAGATAGTTCTCCAATCCATATCTACCTTCCTATCTAGTTTTTAACTGTGGAGCTGAGGACAAGAATAGATGATTGATATTTGTTTTCTAATTACCTAGAGTCCCAAGTCACAGTAGAAATCCAATCAATGTATGTAGAAACATACTAAGTTCATCTAAAAGGAACTATAAATTCATCTGAAAATGACATAAGCCATACTAACATGTTTTTAAGTGGACACTGCTTCATTTGCCACTTCCTTGAAGGACAGGGGAAGTATCATAGAATGGACATCTTTTAAAATACACTAATTTCTAAAGTATTTGTAGGAGAAATAATATGGTATTTAATATTTGCTACAAATTAATCCAGGAGAAAAAAAGGATTGACAAAATTTGAATAACTGTTTCTGGATACAAGGGGCTTCACTGTACTAATATCCCTACTTTCACATAATTTTGAAACTGTTTTCCAAACAAAATGTTTAAAAGAAAAGTAAAATTCATTTACAAAAGGGCATTCATTTTCAGTCTTATCTAAGATACTAACTTGGTTGAGTCACTTTACCCTTCCAAGCTTCTATTTGCCCTCTGATAAAGCAAAGATAATAAGTTTACTGAGCTTTCCCCCAAGAGTGTAGTTTTTTAAAATGCAGTAATAAGTCTGGCTTCTCTTCCCATCCAGGGCTTCAATAACATAGTAGGACCCTTCAGCCCCTGGAAATACGCCATCCACGCAGGTTTACATCAATGCACTGGACTGGAATGTGTCTACCTCACCAGTAAATGACCCTTGGTTGTTTTATTTCACTTTTGGGCATGAACATTTATTTTTATTCTCCGCATACATTCTGCGGAGTTTTGTGCTTAGCTGTACAGCAATATCTACTGTTTTATTATCAAGTACCAGAATATCTTGTAAGCAGTACAGAATTATAAAATCTGTTCTGGCACATCGTAGGGCAGTTATTTGTGAGCACATTTGGGTTGATACTTATAATTTTACCTAAATTCATTTATTGGCTCAAACTAGGAGCCTCACTGGGCGTGTGCAAGCATGTCGTCAGTCTTGTGCTTTAATTGGGCAGCCAGGGCAGCAGCTCTGCTAGTGACAAGGGGACCTCCTGACAGTGCTTGTCTACCTTGTAAGTTACTCTTCACAAATGATCCACTATTCTTCAAAAGTTACGATTCATGTTACTGAGAAACATCTCATCTCCTCGGCCCAGCACACAAGAACCTCTGTGATCTTCCCCGTGTATCTTTGCCTTCATCTCTTGCTTCATCCTCTAACCACTCCATACACACATACACACACACACACACACACACACACACACACACACACACACACACACACACACACACACACACTGACCAACAATATGTGATGGCTTGAAATCCCTCATCAGACTCTATTTTTTCACATCTCTTTGTTTTTGTCTACCTTTGCCTTCTTCTTAAATTTTCCTACTCTCCCTACACATATTTTATATCTACATAACAAATTCCTATTCATCCTTCAAAACCCTAATTAGGGGTCACCTTCTTGGTAAGAATTTACCTGACTTCTCTCACCACGGCAACTGTCGCCCCTAGAGCAGTGGTTTTCAACTGGGGGTGGTTTCTTCCCCTAGGGACATTCAGCAATCTCTGGAAATATATTTCATCATCACAGCCTGGGTTGGGAAGTTGCTATTGGCGTCTAGTTAGCAAAGGTTAGGGGTGCAGCTCAACATCTTCCAGTGCACAGGACAGTCTTTCATAGCAAAAGTTATCTGGCCTATGACATCAGCGTACCAAGGATGGCGTACCCTGTTGTATACTAAAAGAGCATATATTCTCTAAGTGTTCTCTACACTGCTTTTATTCCTCTTGCTTATCTATCTCTGTTATTACACACATTATTTTATAACTGTTTGCTTACATGTTTACGTCTCTCAATAAAGCAGGGATTGGCAAACTACAGCCTGATTTGGCCACTGACTTGGCCACTGCCTGTTGGCACAGCCATGAATACAGCCATTTTCTTTCATGGCTGCGGAAGTAAGTAGTTGAAACAGAGACGATACATTGCCTCACAGCCTATAGAGTCTATAATATCTACTACATGGTCCTTCAGAGAAGTTTTGCTGACCTATGCACTCAATTATAAACTTCTGGAGAACAAGGTAATTTCATATGTATCTTACACTCAAGTATCTAGTACATTCACCTGTACAAAGTAGATGTTGATTAAGAATTTGTAAAAACAAAACCAAAATCCGAGTGGTGGGATTTACTTGGGTCAGGCACAGCCTTTCCCTGTTGGGGACTAGTGGTAAACATCTGTCAGAGCGTTTGCTGATGTTACAGGCAGAGTCCCTGACCTAATCATGAAACAGCAATGCACACCTGCTCAAATAAGCATGATTATCATGCTGCTGGCCCCACTAATTCCATGTTCCAAGTAAAGTGACCAACTATAGGTTTCCTGCCATATGCACTGCAATCCATGGTCCATTCTCTTACCTTTGTATCAATATAATGCAGTATTTTCTGTTCATGGTAATGTAAGTATGGTCATCTTGTTCTATAAGGTAGAAATCGTGTAATGCCAATTAGTTGTGTGGTATACCTTGGTATTTCAACAACATGGCTGGTGAGAACAGGGAGAAATCTATGACTGGGAAAGAGAGAGCCTAGAGAAAATAACTCAAATGCACTGAGGACTCTTTGAAATGGCAGTTGGATAATCCAAAGTGCAGTGACTAAAGAATATGATAAACTTCTGCATTTTTCAGAAAAGGTATCAGATTAGAAGAATCCTACTTCACCCAAGAAGAGAAAAGGGAGCTATGATTCAGGGTCACGGTGAAGTTGAATGTGATAATTTGCAAAAGACAGATTCTGGCACATAATAGATGCTTAGTAAATTCTAGTGGCAAGTATCACTTTACCCCCATTTCACACATAAGGAAACTGAGATGAAGATAAATTGAGTTGCACGCTTTCACAGATAGTAAAATAACTGTGCCACTTTTCAAAGCCCAGGCTGATCAGTTTCTGTCGTGCGACAGAGTTGCTACAGTGGAACAGGCAGAGGAGTTCGAGTGGAAGGCAGCCACAGTCAGGTAGACAACAGCAGGATGGTCTGGGGCCATCACTGTGTTCCCTGAAAATCTCCCAGCAGATGAGTGGCAGGTGTGAAGAGGATTCAACTGGGGTTCAGGCAGCTTTCGACATGTACAGGTTTTAATAAAGTAAAATATGGAATTCTTATCATGCAAGAGACATCAGTACACAGGGATGGATGCAGCTCAGTATGTAGCGGGTGCCAAGGACCCAATACAAACATGAGGGAATCCAGGTCTTAAGAAAGCCAAGTTGACCGAACGTGGTGGCTCACGCCTATAATCCCAGCACTTCGGGAGGCTGAGGCGGGTCTCTATTAAAAACACAAAAATTAGGCCGGGCGCAGTGGCCCACACCTGTAATCCAAGCACTTTGGGAGGCCAAGGCGGGTGGATCACCTGAGGTCAGGAGTTCACAATCATTCTGACCAATATGGTGAAACCCCATCTCAATTTATTTAAAAAAAAAAAAGAAAAAGAAAAGAAAAAAAGAAAAATACAAAAATTAGGCCGGGCACAGTGGCTCACGCCTGTAACCCAAGCACTTTGAAAGGCCGAGGTGGGTGGATCACCTGAGGTCAGGAGTTCGCAACCATGCTGACCAATATGGTGAAACCCCATCTCAATTTATTTAAAAAAAAAAAAGAAAAAAAAAATACAAAAATTAACTGGGCATAGCGGCCCATGCCTGTAATCCTAGCTACCTGGGAGGCTGAGGCAGGAGAATCACTTGAACCTGGGAGGCAGAGGCTGCACTGAGGTGAGATTGTACCATTGCATTCTAGCCTGGGCAAGACAGCCAGACTCCATCTCAAAAAAAAAAGACAAGTTAATTCAAAACCTGAACTTCTGATGAAATGAGGCTGTTGGTGTTTTCTCCAGTCGAGTGATATGGCAACTCAGAGGGCCATTCTGAGAGTCACAGATCTCAGTAAGTCATATCAAGGAGAGGCCAAGGGGCCTACAGGACCTGACAGGCATCACTTTATGAAATGTGAGCTCTATCTTGTATTGCCCCATCACACCCCCAATCATACTCTCTTCAGAAGGCAGATACAATCATTTTCAGCTGTACTAACAGATTGGTTTGCAGAGAGATAGAATGCTCTATGGTACAAACCCATAATCTGGGGCCAAATAAATCTGGGTTCAAAACTCAGGGCTGCCACTGTTACTGGGAAATAACTAACCTCTTTGATGTGATGCTAAGATTACTGTCTTGCATAGCTAATTGAAGATACAATAAATGCCAAGCACAAAGTAAGTGCTCAATAAATAGTGCATATTATTGTTATTAATATTCATCTTCTGGTCTGATTTCTAGTTGTCTTGAAGCCTCCTATCTAATGTGATATATTTCACATACAGTTTGCAGGAATGTGCTGATACAGTGGCTCAGGTCTCTCCTCAACCATGTTGCTCTGTTAGGCAGGCTGTCCATTCAGAATATTCAACTACAACACAGAGACAAGTTGCTACTCAATGGACTGTTGTTTCAGCTTTTAATTTTGTGGTTTCAAAATAACTGTGCTTTCTCCTCTTATCAGTTTCTACCTCCCACTTTATGTGCTATTCTGGGCCATCAGCTGGTGGCTGACTGAATTCTACCAGCCTAAATACTTTGAGCAGTTACAGCTCATTGGGCCTGGATGCTCCTTAAATTTCTTGTGTTTCCAGGCCATTGGCTAATAGTGTTCCCTTCACTTTATTATATTGATGGTATTATTACGCTTTCTTCTCAACTACAATTCTGCCAATGTCATTCCATCCTAATCTACACCATCTACACAGTAACAGCGTGCCCCAAAAACCAGCCTGTCAGTATCAGGGCTTTCTACACAGGTAACAGTAATGACAATGGCACAGGTCAGCTCCTCTTCAGAAACATGGCCAGAGAGGCAGTCTCATCCTTCTTTTTGGCTTTGCATCTCATCCTTTGTCAAGCTTAAAGAGACCACGGCCAGACACAGTAGCTCACACCTATAATTCCAGCACTTTTGGAGGCCAAGACAGCTGGATCATTTGAACCCAGGAGTTCAAGACCAGCCTCAGCAACATAAAGAAACCCTGTCTCTACGAAAAAAGTTAAAAATCAGCCTGGTGTGTTGGTGTGTGCCTATAGTCCCAGCTGCTCGGGAGGCTGAGGTGGGAGGACTGCTTGAGCCTGGGAGACTGAGGAGCAGTGAGCTGTGATTGCACCACCACACTACAGCCTGGGTGACGGAGTGAGGTCCTGTTTAAAAGCAAACGAAAAAACAGTAAGACCAAGAAAATATTGGTACAGAAAACCTGGGTTGTAACAAGCTCAGAGTCCATGGCTTCCACCCAGATCCTATTCATGCGTGATTCCATTCTTTCTACCTATGGGCTAGCAAATAACCTAAGGAGAAAGCACCATCTTTCAGTATTTCTGGAAACAATAGCCTCCACTTTCATAAACACCTATATGATGCCAACATGCTTTATTAATCTGTTTCACTGACCTCTTTGGATCTTCGATTGTTTTTAACCTTTCAAATTTACCTCTTTTGTGGCATACTCATTCTTACTGCAGCCCCTTTGATGAGTTAAAAATAGATATCAGCACAACTGGGAAACTGCCCTCTGTCTTAGAAAGCCCATCTGTCTGGTAAGCCCTGAGCTCTACCACTTAAGAAAAGCATTATTCCCATACTCCACCAGAACCCACACTTCCTTCATCTTGCCCAACCGTAGGCTTGCACCGATTCTGTTTTCCACCCACTCAGTCTCCTTTATCTGACCCCTGCTGCCAAGCCCCATACTACTGCCTTCCAATCAGACATCTTCTTTCACTAGCAGAAGCCAAAATACTGGACTCCACAAATTAGCAAGAAAGAGCAGTATCATCAGGATGCAGCTTAACCATTCCTAGGCCTGCTCTCTCCTTGTGCCTGAGGATCCCTTGTTAGAGTCTGCATTTTGCCTTCTCGTGTCTGCTCCTGGTGCTTATGGTCTGTCACTGGCCTGTCCTTATAAAGGAAAAAAAGAAAGGAATGTTATGGTTGCGGTAAATTCACCTCAATGAAAATTAAGTGGAACTAACTTCTCTTTGGAAGGAACCAAACTGCCAGTCATGCTAAATGGCCAGCTCAATTTTGACCAAAGTCTACTTTATTATGCAAACTGAAAGTTTTCAAATCCACTCATGGTTCAAAAATTAAAGGGCCTGCAGACAATCTCCATGGCCTCTGATGCCTGGCCACTGTCCTAAACTTGAGGAATACACAAGGTTAAATTGTACCCTGGGGCAGCATTTACAGTGTCTCAGTGGTGTGCAGCCTGTGGGGAGGGAGTCAAGATTAGAATACAGTGGTTCTCCATAGGCGAGACTGGTAGACAGGGCTCTCACAAAGGGAAGCCCAGCATTCTATTAAATACAGCAAACGTACCCCTCACTCCTAACTCAGAATCGGGCTTTAGAAATTGCAGGAATCACTGGTGTCATGATCAATTACTACCCATAACGAAAATGCAGTTTGCAGACCAAGAGTCTTTTGGCTTTAGAAAGGAATACCACTGGAAGTTTGCTGGTGACAATTTATCCCACCACTTTCTTCTTCTCTATTTGCAATTACTAGAGGAACACAAACAAGGACTTAGGCAAGAACCAAAGAATATTTTCCACCTTATTACCAGAAAAAATAAGAAAATTCTTCAGATTCAGCCTTGAGCCACTTTGACTCAGAAGCATTAAGAAACTCCTTCCTGGCCCCCTTTCCGGGCCCCTTCTTGACCCATTCCAAAACTAGGGCCCATTTGGGGAAAAGCTGGTTCTGCAGAGGAAGCTCTGAGCACACAGCTCCTGAAAGGGTTACAGAGCTCTCAGCCTAGCTCGCACCCCATGGGGCAGGGGAAAGGAAAGACATGTTGGAGAGTGGCTTTCGGTCCTGCCACAGAGGGACTGGGCATGGAACGCAGGCACAGAGTGAGCTGGCTCCAAAGGCAGGCAGGCTGATGGTAAGGAAAAAGTCAAGACCCCAGGCTGCCCGTGAACAGGGGCCAATCTACTGCTCCATCACTGGGGAAGCTACATTCCCCTTCCCAAACCCCACCACCACGACAACGTTCTCTCTTGCCTCTAGCTCCAATGCAGTGTCCATGATGTTTATTTCCACTTATTTATTGAGGCTTTAAGAAACTCTTAATGGCTTCTGTCCCTTGTATTAACTGTTACTATTTAACAACTAAATTTATTGAACAGGGTTCAGAAACTATTTTAAGTACTTCACCTGAAATGTTTTCTTAAAACCTCACAGCAACAACAAAGTATACAGCACAATTATGCCATTTTTCAGACTGGAAAATGAGGCTCAAAGATAGTAAAATACTTGCCCCAGGTCATGCAGCTATGAGTGGTGGGACAGAGATTACAACTCAAATCTGTCTGATCCCAAAGTACAGAACGTAGGCCACCGTTCTAGTGTCTTGCAAACTGTATCCCAGAAAATGCTAGTATCCTGCTTGCAAAAGTGTGTATAGATAACAACGCATAAGAAAAGTGGTACAGTGTATTACCTCTATATTTGAAGAAGCCCCATTACAACATCACAAGGCCCCATTACAAGGCTAGCAGTCATGGAACATAGTTTGGAATACTCTGCTCTTAGAAATACTGATTCCATGTAGCTAAGTTACTGGGAAGCGGGGGATAGGCAATGTCTGAGTTCATTCCAAATATTTAGTAAGTAATGGGGTGAGTGTGGTGGTGACAAGAACAATTATCATTTACTGAATCTCTAATTTTGTGTTGGTGGCACTCTGTAAATATTAACATAAAGAAATTTTCATAATACTACAGTTTGAACATTACTATTCCCATTTTATACATGAGAAACCTAAGGATGGCTCAAATAATTTAAGTAACTTGCTGAGGGCATCAGAGTCACTAATTGTAGAGTTTACACATCAACTGACACTTTGCGGCCTGGAGATTGGAACAGCAGGAAGCTATTCCCATTACCATGAAGGCTGAGGAGATGATGGAGGTTTTACAGAGTCCAGAGGCTGGGTCAACAAGTAGAAGCTGGAAGCACAGGGGGCCTGATCACTGGGAGCTGCAGGAACTGCCAGAAATGTCACTGGATGCAGAGAGGAGGAGAAATAACCTGGCTTTGTCAATCTACAAAGAAGAAGCTGAAGCAAAGTTAATATAAACAGAGTTTACTTGGTCTAAGCTTAAGGATTGCAACCTAAAAGCACAGATTCAAGTTGCCCTGAATATACATGCCAATTAGCAGCATTTACAAGTGGATTTTTTTTTTTTAAGAGATGGGGTCTCGCTATGTTGCCAAGGCTGAGTGCAGTAGCTATTCACAGGTGCGATCCTACTACCTATCAGCGTGGGAGTTTTGTCTGCTCTTTCTGACCTGGGCCAGTTCACCCCTCCTTAGGAAACCTGGTGGTCCCTCACTCTCAGGAAGTCACCATATTGATGCCGAACTTAGTGCAGACACTCCATCAGCATAGCGCACTACAGCCCAGAACTCCTGGACTCGACATCCTCCAGCCTCAGCCTCCAGAGTAGCTGGGACTACAGGCACGCGCCACAGCGTCCGGCTACAAGTGGATTTTTAAAGGAAAAGCAGCAGTTCCTAAGTGGTTTACCACAAATTTACATTAAAATAACATAAGCTATTGATTGCCTATACATTGTAACCAGATTCCAGGAACAGGAAGATAATGGGTGAGGCAGCTGTTCAGGAGCAAAATGACTTTAAACAATTACCCCCAGGCATGACTGCCTATGTGGAGGTGTGGTGTGACTGAGTCCCATGCTCACAGCTCTCTAGACCTGCATACTTTACATAGCTCAGACTGCACTGAACTCTTTTTCTTTTCTCATTCCCCCAACTGTTGATCAGAAATCTTTCCATGGAAGCACTGATAACCAATCTCTGCTTAGACCTTCAAACCTCAGTGCTAAGAAAGTTTATTCCTGGACAGTCGTCAGACAAGTCTCTGATTTATATAACTGCCATTGCTTGTTGAATCATCTCCAGTCTTCAGAATTTCATGCTTTTGGTCTTCTCAGAAGAAGTAAAACAAGGAGAGATGCATATATACATTCCAAATTGTATGAAAACAATAAAAACTTAAAAACAAAGATCTGGGCTGGATATATCTATCTATCTAATAACAGATATACTATAATTTTCTTTTGAAACATAGTTTTTTTCTCCTTCCAGTCCCCATTTTTACCAATAGGATAAACATACTTGCAAAATAAGTTTTAGTATCATCCTTAGCTTTATCATTTGCATAAAGTACAACAAGAATAGTTACTGGCCATATAGGTTCTTTTAAGTTGGCTGTGCTGAAACTTTAACAAAGAATTTTGGATTAGACTTTTACAAATCCTGCGGCTAGGAAGCCAAGGCAAAGATTCACTAGTAGAGTATGCTATGCCTGTAATACTTGTACAAATAGGGTGAATTTTACTCTTCTCAAGTCTCCAAAATACCTTGAGCTTCTCAGACCTGTCAAAAAGTGATATTCTTTACTTATTTCAAGATCAGAAACCTTGAAAGAAAATTGTGTAGACAAGGTACTAGGCAATTCTTTTCAAAGGGGTTCCTATTGGCTCTATAAAGTTAACCTCAATTTTTCAAAGCAGTCTGGTCATAGCTGAAAATATGCCATTCTAGTCAATTCCTTCAACAACCAGAGTCTCCAATTGTGTCCTGTTAAAAAAAAAAAACGGATTCTTATTGTAACCAGCTTGCCATAAAATAAGAATACTCATGAATTGTTTCCAAATCTCAGGGAAATTAGGTAGAAAGAAAAGTAAATGTTTTAATTATGCTCACAAAGGTATATTTAACCTAATTGCCATAAACTATAAATAGCTCAATAGAGTTTTCTTGACTCTGAAAAACAAAATATAAAAAGAATCAACATTGTTTCAGAAAAAGTCATAAAAGTCATTTCACTCTATCAGTTTAGTCCTATGTAATTAATTTTTGTTCTGCATGAGGTTGTGTTAGCAATCTTTACGAATGCATCAGTTTATTAGAGTTTTGAAAGCTTTTAGCTATTCTAATGATAATTTTACAATCTAAAGTTATCAGAAACCTGTATTCAAGAGTATTTTTAGGATTCTTTTCCATTAATTTTCTTGAAGAGAAAGCAAAATTTGGACTGTGGCCAATTACGAACTGATTTGAAGAAGAGCTAAATTTATAAAACAGTAATTTTCTATGGATTACAAAGGACTTCAAGTAGCCATGGTTAAAGACAAAGACCACAAGGAAATGTGGCTATTTCTGTGGCTAAAACAAGTTAATATCATAACCATAATTATGTCTGACAAGATATATCAAGACATATCAGAATTTTAGGAATCTCATGTAATTATAGAACACATATTAACATATTCATGCAAATATAACTCAAAAAATGTTAAGCTCCCTTTCTTATTTGACAAAGCTTCCTGTATGATTTTAGCATACAAAATAAGCCTAATATGTCTCTCTGGGACTTACAGGGGTTCCACTTGGAAAAAACTTAGTTTTAAAATTTGAAACTTGATTTTGGGAAGTATATTAAAATTAAATGTTTAAAATACCTGCTCAAAATAAGATTACAGGCCACTTAAAATAATACTCATTCATTTAGCCAAAACAATAATTCAAGATTTCAACAAGTAAAAACCTTTCCTTTTTGATAGGAGACTCAGCTTTCCAAATAATCAAAAGAGTTAATAAAGATACCATAAGATGAACAGGATTTGTGTTTCCTTTTTTTTTTGACGTTTACTCAAAAAATGAACAAGTCTTTTATTATCTTTTATTAATATGATGTAAAAATCTTATTCAAACCAAATTCTACCTTTGCATCAGTCTATTATCAAAGCTAAAGCTAATTTTAGTGAAAACTTAAAAACAAATTCATCCAATCTCAACCAGCTTTGACTGTGGTCAAACCAAGATATGGTTTCCATAAACCTTTCATAACCTCTTACAATTTTCTATTAAAGAGCAGATCAATGCTCCAAGAAAACCCTGTCATTCTAACATAGGGACCTTGCATTAATTTGTTTTTGATATTAATGCTCAAATTTTAGAAAAACTAAGTAATTCCCTTCTAATTTTAGCCAACTTGATCATATATAAAATTCCTTTTATAAGATAAATCTTCTATAACTTAAACTTTGTATTTTTTCCAGTATTTCTGGTTTTATATTGGCATTTCTGCCTAAGAAAAAAAAATTTACTTTCCTTTTCCTCATTATTTTAACCAAAGTTATCTCTCATACAAAAGAATAAAATAACTGTTTTCTTTGTATGTATTACTTTCTTTAAATGCCCTGTATATAAAATAGTTTTCCTTATACCTAGCAGTTTTAATTATATATACATAGATCTATCTGTATATATATATTTATATATTATCATTTTAACTCTTAGGAACTCTTTCTGTAAAAAACTCAGGAAGTGATTTTGAACTGTTTTATATCAGTATTTGTAGATGAAACAATTTCATAATTTCTAGAAAGGTGTTTTCTCAACTTTATTAGTAGATCTAAATATATTTAGCTTTTCTAGACCATATAAATGGCTCAAATATTTTTTGATTATCTATTATTTAATAGGACTTTAAGGTTAAGTTTCTGAAAAAGACTTTTGAAACTATAGAAGTTTATTTATAAACTTTTATTCCATTTACATTCATTTAATTTATTCATTCTTAACAATTACGCTTTAATAGTTTATTGAACAAAATTTACCATCTAGTTATTTCTCTGTTAATCATTTACATAGGCTGTGAAACCCTAAAGTTACAAATACGTAAGTATTTTGCTGATCAGAAGACTCCATGGGGTCAGGTACAGTGGCTTACTTCGGTAATCCCAGCACTTTGGGAGCTGAGGCAGGTGGAACACTTGAGGTCAGGAGTCCGAGACCAGTCTGGCCAACATGGGGAAACCCCATCTCTACTGAAAACAAAAAAAATTAGCCGGACGTCGTGGTGCACACCTGTAATCCCAGCTAATCAGGAGGTTGAAACATGAGAATTGCTTGAACCCAGGAGACGGAGGTTGCAGTGAGAAAAAGTGGAAGGAACAAGTCTTAGGGGAGCAAATTTGGAGAGATTTTAACCTTTCTAAAAGTCCAGTGGAGTTTTACATTTTTCTCAGCAAAAAGTCATGCCAACAAGATAAGAAGCAAGTGGGGTTTTAGTTGACTGAAACAAAACAATCCCAGAAACAGGATCCAAAAGAGGAAAAAGCAGAAAGCATTTCTAAAAGAATTGTAGCCTAAATATCAGCTTTTAATTGGGCTGACTTCTGACCATAGAGGAAAAAAAAAAAAATTGAAATTCTGTATTATATTTCAGCCAGGACAAACACAAATGAGATCTCTCATTCAGTTCTTCTGGTTCTAAAACCAGCGTTTTCCCCAATTCTGCATGCGGATGAATTATTTTAGACATTTCAGAGGCTCACTATTTTGACGTATGCTGCTTATGACTGTCCTGGGTTAGGTGGGTCCACTTTCTAAATATTTACAAAAGGATATGCTATAAGTGTTATATATAAATACAGCTGGTGTTTCTAAAAAGAGTGGTCAGATTTTGAAGCTTGATTTCCCACAATTTAGAAACTTTTCCCAAAGTGATCAAGGCTGGGAATGTGCTTAGGGTTGAAGTGTAACATGTCTCAAACTGCCTCTAACTGCTAGGTGGCAGCAGACAGTTCAAGATATGGGGGACTAGACCCTCATATACTCATCTGAAACAGCAAAAGGGGGTACACTTTCCAGTTAAAAACAAACATGAATTGCTCAAAATGAAAGGCTGAGTTTGAATTTTCAAGCAATAGAAAACAGTTGTAATCTTAAAGCCATGCTATGTAAAATGAAACCACCAGTGCCTAACTACTAATCCTTTTACTCAAACCTCTGCTGTGAGACAGAGGCAGAAAAACATTTTCTCTAAACTCGGCAGAGGCAGAAAAACCTTGATCTGAACCTCTATGGTGAGACAGAGGTAGAAAAAACGAAGTTCTTTGCAGAAACTCTTCACCCAAATCTCTCGTCCAAATAGAGACCAAAGCCCCTTCTCTTAAAACACAAAAAAAGGTTTGAAAAATAGCCCAGATAAAGTCTAGGCCTTGAACCAAAGCGTATGAAGTCCGAACTCAGAATTCATCCAAAACACCTAATAAGCGTTCTAAAGACAGAGAGTTTGTGCTTGTACCCAGTGCAGTTTTAGTGGCTAGTGGCGTCGCTGAGTTCTGCTGACTATGCCAAATGTGTTGACCTAAAAGGAAGAAACTAAGGTAATATAAATGTAAATATAGAGTTTATGTGGTCCAGACTTGAGAACTACAACCCAGGAGCGTAGATTCAACTCCCCTGAATAGGTACTTCCACAAACAGCAGTTACAGTGAATTTTTTAAGGAAAAGAAGTACTAGTTCCTAAGTTGTTCACCAAGAATTTACATTAAAATAGTATAAGCTATTGATATCAAAGCCTCTCTGTTTTGTCTATTGCTTTCATTATAAGTGAATTTTTGATGTTTGATTGGTTATACATTATTCTTTAGATCATTAATTCCAAGACATGAAGATAACGGGTGAGGTAGTTAGTCAGAAATTCCTATAAATAACTGTCCCAGGCATGGGTAGAGGTAGGCATGACTCAAGTCCTATACTCAGGTCTCTCTAGGCCTTCATACCTGGCAAAGCTCAGACCACTCCCCTGCATTCTGTTTCCTTGGCCTCTTCTTTCCTCCCACTCACAACTTCTTCCAGGACCTCCCATTGGCTGAAACCAACTAAATGCCAATTGGCATGGGACCTGGACAATGCAGCCTACATTTTATTATCCATTTTTTTAATCTCCTCTTCTATATTCTGAGACTCTCTTGCTGGAAAACGGTTTTCTTAGCACTAACATTTTAGTTTAAACAATTTCCCCTTGGATGAAAGCAAACCATGGGGATAAAATGTTTTATTTAAACTCAGGGGGGCTTAGCAAGGAGGATGAAGGTCGTGCACAGAATGACTGCTGTGCATGGGGCTCAGCTTGGTGGTTCTAAGTCTGAAGAATAAGGGACTTCTTCAGTTCAGACTGCAGCTGTGAGTGACTAAAACTTTCCTATTTGCTTTTCCTCCTTGCTGTCTGACCACCCGTGGTGCAGATACAATGGAAAAACAGAACTCAGTAGGCTCAAGTTCTGGCTCCAGATCTATTATATTCTATTGTAAGTTGGTCATTACTTTCAATGGCAAAAAACAGTTACTTTTGCACCAACTTAATACTATTTCTCCTCCTAGTAATGCTAATAGTTAAACTGCCTTTGCAAAATTATGACTGAGGCAATGAAAGAGATCTAACTTAATTGACTCCACCTTGCTTTTAACCTCCAAGCTGTACTTGTTCATTCCTGGGCTTTGGCTGAACTAACTTAGGGAGAAACTTAGCTCATACTTTATAGGTTAAACAAAGATAGTAACGGCTCTTTCTCAAAGCAGACCTCCTTTTTGCCTGGGGACTAAATTGCCTTTGTAGGAATAACATTAGCCAGAAGATTAGAAACTACAGTTTACCAGTCATGCAGCTGGAAGCTACAAGAGTCTGATCCTACTTAAACTGCTCCTAAGATCAGTGCTTGAGATATTTTGCAGACCCTACATTTATGGATCAGCTGGTACCACCCAGATCAATAAACTGACTCATCTGATCTTGTGACCCCCACCCAGGATCTGACTCAGCACAAGATGACAGCTTTGACTTCTTATGATTTATTCTCTGACCAATCAGCACTCCAGGCTCACTGGATTCCCCCACCCACCAAGTTAGCCTTACAAACTTTGTTCCCTGAATGCTCAGGGAGACTGATTTGAGTAACAATAAAACTTGAGTTTCCCGCACAGTTGGCTCTGTGTGAATTACTCTTTCTCTATTGGGACTCCCCTGTCTTGATGAATCAGCTCTCTCTAGGCAGCCGGCAAGGCAAACCCCTTGGGCAGTTACAAATTTGGGGCTCGTCTGGGATTGCCCTTGTGGCAACCTGCCCATGGCTCAGTGGCCTCCATCCAGTGATAGATCCAGAAGCCAGCCCAAGCAGCTTCCTAGTTCTCTTGGACTGCAGGCTGGCTCTGGTACTCTTTCTACTGGGGGGGCACTGTTGACCCACTGTACGTGGCTTTAATTGCAATGGAGAAATAAATAGTCATGGGGAGACATCCCTTAGCTACAGCCCTATCACAGGGTGTCTGTCTGCAGCCCCACTGTAGAGCGTCTGGATTGGTGAAGCTGCCAACACCTCCTTCCTTCTCCCAACTGGTTCTGTAGCCCTATGACGTGGTGTCTGTAGCCCCATTGTGGGGTGTCTGCATCTGTAGCCCTATTGCTGGGTGACTGTTCAGCTCCTGGGGGTTCTTGGTTGGCTCTAACTAGCAGGAAGGGTCTTGGTTTGTGAAACTTCTCCTAAATCAGGAAGATTTTTGAGGAGGTTTCTCAAACGGAAAATAGGATAGTTTGGAGGAGTTATTCTTGGAGTTCTTGGAAAGGGATCTGATTTGGAAGGCCTTCTGTCCAACTCATCTTTGTGTGTGTTTGTTTATGTGGAAGGGATCTCATATGTACATGTAGAAGAGGGGGTTGCTAAAGGAAGTACAGCAGGCCTAACTCAGAGAACTCTCCCTATTTGTTTCATCACATTCGATGCGCCTTAAAGAAGGCTCAACAGGCCCATCTCTTGGGGTGACTATCTGCTCTTCCCCTTGCCCAGAGACCCCATTGTGAATTACCGTTCGGAGGTCATCCCGTCCCCACTGGAGTGGATCCAAGACAACAGGGAACAACGAGAAAAGGTTTGAGCTCTGCCAGGCTGACACTGGGTGCTAAATGAAGTAACTAATGTCTATTTTGTTATGTGTATTTTGCTGGGATGGAAGATGATAATTCAGTTCCCTATGCAGCCCATAGGGCAGCATCTTGCAAACTGAGAATCTTGTCTATGATTCCATAAAACAGTAAAGGGTAATTTTCTCTTGTGAAATGGCTTGAACCCCACAGCTATGGCACAAGCAAGCGGGGTCATCAGAAGCCGCTTCATTCTACTGGAAGCTGAGAGAAAGGGAACCCAGAAACCTGGTATGCCAGCAAAAAGGTAAGGAATTCTTACTGGCCAAGTTTGTGGTCTCTCTCCCTCTCTCTCTCTCTCTCTCTCGCTCTCTCTCTCTGTCTGTCTGAATAACAAGTAAACTATTTGTCTCCTCTGCAAGGGTTTGATTAATAGAAAAAAGAATTTATTTAAAACCATCAGATCTTAAAGAAAAAAATATATTAAAAAAAAGAAAAAAGGATTTATGAGTCTAGTCTCAAGCTATAGTAAATCTGGTGTATTTTGTGCTAAGAATTTGTCTTTCTGTGTTCTGTAACGGAAAGAGGGGCATCACAGGATAGAACGTGGGTTTAGGACCCCCATAAGCCTGCTTTTCAAGTCGGCTTGGCAGGCTGGTCAGTTACATAACTGTGTTTTGGATCCCTGGAACCAATACCAATACTGTATAAAATTTCTCTGTCTCATTTGGTGTCCATAAAAGCTTACCCTTGTGACCATGTGGGGATAGTTTTTTTTGGTTTCCATCATCCAGAGGCCAGGAATTTTGGGGTGCCTATCAAAGTACTAAAGTATTTTTCTGAGCAGTTAAAAGTCTTGAAAACTTGAAATTGGCTTATCTAGGTTCCTTTCAGGAAAAGTAATAGAAACTGCTCAATGCTGTATAGCTCAGTAGCTAAGGCTTTATCTTTTGACAGTGGTGGCCTGGGTTCAATTGCTGGCTTCTGGAATGATTCCCTTCTGGTTTGTTATTTGTGTAACTTTGCCATTTATTGAAGATTTTTTCCCTCATAGGTAACTTCTGATTTCCTCTCTTTAATTTTCCTTTCTCTTAACTACCTTGTGGAGATACTAAATTTTTTTTTTTTTTTTTTTTAAATCTGCTTACCATGTCTTTGAAGTATCTAGGATGTTACCTGTGGTAAAGTGCAGAAACTAGAAATATTAGCAGCTTGGCATGGCTTAAGTCTAGTAATAAGAAATTTAAAAGGATTTTTTTTAAAAGCCGTATGGTTAAAAGTCAGCTTAATTAAAAGTTGATAAACAAGCTATAGATGTATTTAAAAGATCTTTATGTTTTTCTCTTCTTGGAATTTTTTTTTTCTGGGAAAATGGTTTTTCTTCTTAGTCGACTGAATTATTTTTCTCCATTTTTTTGTCTTGTCATTCTTAATGCACACATTAGAGGCTCTAAGAGAACTTTTGGTAGCCTGGGACTCATTGTGAAAAACAGAGGAGGCACCGAAGACTCCATTTTGGGGGGCGGTGTGGTGGGGGGGCGGAAACAAAAAACCTGTTTTCCTCATGAAACCCTAGGAATTAAAAGCAGATAGATCACTCCCAAAATCTAAGGCTCTATTCTGTTTTGCATTGTGTAATCTGATGGTTTTGAGTTTTAGGGGTATCAGAAATTACTCCTCATTATAAAAGAGTTTTGGGCCAGGCGTGGTGGCTCACGCCTGTAATCCCAGCACTTTGGGAGGCCAGGGAGGCGGATCACAAAGTCAAGCTATCGAGACCACGGTGAAACCCCATCTCTACTAAAAAAATACAAAAATTAGCTGGGCATGGTGGCATGTACCTGTGGTCCCAGCTATTCAGGAGGCTAAGGCAGGAGAATTGCTTGAACCGGGAGGTGGAGGTTGCAGTGAGCTGAGATTGCACCACTGCCTGGCACCTGGAAACAGAGCAAGACTCTGTCTCAAAAAAAAAAAAAAAAAAAAAAAAAGTTTTGTTGCACAATAACTAGGTAGGAAATATACTTTTGGGCATGGCTAATAGTAGTTATGGAGGAATACTTGACTCTTTGAACACCTGCATCAGAGAAGCATGCTCTTGGACATCTGAAAGATATGGAAACATCCCCACGCCCCACTGGGAAATAAGACTGTCATGGGGGATGGTCTAATTATAATATGGCTGATTGGCTTTGGGTTGCCTTGCAAGGAAATGCACAGTTGGTAAAAGCACGGTACTGTCTTCTCCTGAAGTATTTCCCTCTTTTTGGGGATCCGGGATCCAGTATAAAATGGCACCCTCAATTCTGGGGATCCGTCTTTGCCTTCAGCGACTTCTCTGCTGCTTATCTGGCCCTAGAAATGCTTGCTTTCCTGCCCCTGTTCCTCCAAGGGCTCCACCCTGAAGCCACTAATCCAATTAAGAAACTGGCAAATAAAAAAATCTTACAAGGCTGAATACTCTGTGGATTTATATGTGTTTTATGTGAATGACGTTTGTATATAAAAGAGTTCTGTTTAACTCTCTTAGAAAAATAAGCACAAATTCAGTTAGCCTCATACTATCTTTATTGGGTCTTGTTTGGAAGCTATGTTTCCTCTATCAGAGAAAAGGTTTAAACAATTTTTAAGGCTATCATTTTGGCCAAATGAATAGCTGATGGTGACCTGGGATTTTATTTTATGATATCCAGTGTTTTAAATCTTTAATATTTGACAAACTTTCCAAAGCAATTGATACATTATGTCTCTTTCTAGCCTAATTACTTAAATATTAGGTCCTTTAAAGTTCAAAAATTACATTTGGCTTATTTTGTACAAAAATCATACAGGAAACATTGTCAAATATGAAATGGTAGTTGGCTTTCTTTGGACTATATTTATATAAATGTATTACTGGCATATGTTCCAAAATTATATAAAACCCCTATAATTCTAATATGACAGTATATATAATCACTAATAATTATGTTCAATGGCTGTGCACCACAGAGGTAACAAATTTCCTTGTCAGTTGTGTCTTTAAATGTGGCTGCCCTAAAATGTTTTTGTCATCCACAGACTTTTGTCTCATTTTGGTCCTCTTAAAAAAAATTGTTTTAAAATCAGTTGTAAAATATAACAGGTACCCTTAAGTGCAAAATTCTGATTAATAACACTGGAGATTGTGACATTAGAATAGAGGGAAAACTTTCAAATAGAAAAGCAAATGGTGTTTGGTTTTCATTAGACTGTATTTGTATAAATATGTTAATATGTTCAAAAAATTATGGGAAACTTCTATAATTCTAAAATGATTTTGTGTACATTGATAATTATAACTGTTATGTAAAATTGTTGTATACCACAGAAGTAACCAAAATTCCTAGTCAATTGTAGCTTTAATAGTGGCTGTAGACGTCTGTCATCCATAGACATTTTACACTAAAATTATAAGACTTAACACAATAAAAACCATTCAGAACATAGGCATAGGCAAGGACTTCATGACTAAAACACCAAAAGCATTGGCAACAAAACCCAAAATAGACAAGTGGGACCTAATTAAACTCCAGAGCTTCTGCACAGCAAAAGAAACAATCATTAGCATGAACTGGCAACCAACAGAATGGGAAAAAAATTTGTAATCTACTCATCTGACCAAGGACTTATATCGAAAATCTACAAAGAACTAAAACAGATTTACAAGAAAAAAAAAACAAACCCATTCAAAAGTGGGCAAAAGATATGAACAGACACTTTTCAAAAGAAGACATATATGAGGCCAACAAACATAGAAAAAATGCTCATGATCACTGGTCATTAGAGAAATGCAAATCGAAACTACATTGAGATACCATCTCATGCCAGTTAGAATGGCAATCATTAAAAAATCTGGAGACAACAAATGCTGGAGAGGATGTGGAGAAATAGGAACACTTTTACACCGTAGGTGGGAGTGTAAATTATTTCAACCATTGTGGAAGACAGTGTGGCGATTCCTCAAGGATCTAGAAATAGAAATTCCATTTGATCCAGCAATCCCATTACTGGGTACATATCCAAAGGATTATAAATCATTCTATTACAAGGACACATGCACATTTATGTTCATTGCAGCACTGTTTACAAGAGCAAAGACTTGGAACCAACCCAAATGCCCATCGATGACAGACTGGACAGGGAAAATCTGGCACATATATACCATGAAATACTATGCTGCCATAAAAAAGGATGAGTTCGTGTCCTTCGTAGGGACATAGATGAACCTGGAAACCACCATTCTCAGCAAACTGACACAAGAACAGAAAATAAAACACCGCATATTCTCACTCATAGGTGGGTGTTGAACAATAAGAACACATGGACACAGGGAAGGGAGCATCACACACTGAAGTCTGTGGGGTGGGACTAGGGGAGGGACAGTGGGGGGGTAGGGAGTTGGGAAGGGATAGTATGGGGGAGAAATGCCAGATACAGGTGATGGGGATGGAGACAGCAAACCACATTGCCATGTATGTACCTATGCAACAATCTTGCATGTCCTTCACATGTACCCCAGAACCTAAAATGCAATAAAGTATTTATATTTTTCTAAAAAATTTTTTGAAGCATATTTGTTTCTTTCTACCTAATTTCTCAGAATTTGGAAACTATTTGTGAGTATTCTCATTTTATAGCAGTATAGTTAATTGCATATAGCAGTATAGTTAATTGCATAAGTGCAATAAAAATCAGTTTTCTTTTGTATGAGGACATAATTAGAAAAATTGGTTATTTTACAAGTCTTTGACTGGAATGGTATCCTTCATTTAAAGAATTAAAGTTGACTTATAGAGCCAATTGAAGCCTCAGGAAATCTGGCCTTATATCTTGTCCACACAGTCTCTGTACAAGGTTCCTGACCTGTGGTATGTAAAGAATGTCACTTTCTAACAGGTTCAGGAGCTCCAAGTTATACTGGGACCTCAAAAGGAGATAAATTTACCCCATCCATAGGTATTTAAGGGTGCAGACCCATGGCTGGGCTTGGCTTTTAAAAAGTCTAGTCTGAGATTCCTTGTGGAATAGAGTTCCATCAAAACCAATTAAATATGAGAAATAATTATTCCTGCTGTACTTTATGCAAATTATCAGGCCAGTACAGTAAGATCAAAGTTTATTTTGTAAACAAATCAGTTCTATCATGATTTGTTTTTTCAAAAAAATAGAAGCTGAAGAGAAAAACATTATGCTTAAAAAAATAATAATAATAACTATAGTACAGTGTTGTTAGTTGTTCCTAAGGTTTTTCCCTGCAGTTTAGACTAAATTCTTTGTGTGTTAGAAGTCCCCAAATTAATGCTTTAAAATCTTTGCTTTTAAAATTAAGAACTGTACTCCTAATCCTAGGACTCATTACTTACCATATAGTATGCTGTTCACTTAAATACTGTACTAAAACTACAGATGAAAGTACTAATGTGTTTACCATGGAAGCCTTGAAAGCCCAGCCAGGCCTGCACAAATACGCTCAGACAGTTGCAAAACGGTTCCACTCTTCTCACCTTGGGGTTCATTCCCATTCCCACCACGTCCCCTGTCAGCAGGAAGAAGCCAGAGTGATCAATGGCCTTTTCCCATCTTCACAGTTACAAACCCCAAAGGGAGGGACTGAAACCACCTTTGCAAAATGATGACTGAGACAGTGAAAAAAATCTAACTTAACTGACTCCATCTTGCTTCTAACCTTGTTCATTCCAGGGTGTAGGGTGAACTAACTTTTCAGAAAAACTTACAGTTTAAACAAAGACGGTAACAGCCCTTTCCCAAAGCAGATCTCCTTCCTGTCTGGGGACTAGATTACCACTGTAGGACTAACATCAGCCACAAGATTAGAAATGATGGTTTAGGAGTCATGAAGCTGGAGGCTATAAGATTCTGACCCTCCCCAAACTGCTCCTGAGATCAGTGTTTGAGATATTTTGCAGGCCATGCACTTGATGGATCAGCTGGCACCACCCAAATAGATAAACTGACTCATCTGATCTTGTGGCCAACACCCAGGAACTGACTCAGCACAGCTTGGACTCCCTATGATTTCATCTCTGACCAATCAGCACTCCTGGCTCACTAGTGTCCCCCTCCCACCAAGTTACCCTTAAAAACTGTTCCCTGAATGCTCAAGGAGACTGATTTGAGTGATAACAAAACTCCAGTCTCCCACATAGCTGGCTCTGCATGAATTACTCTTTCTCTATTGCAATTCCTCTGTCTTGATGAATCGGCTCTGTCTATGCAGTGGGCAAAGTAAACCTCTTGGGTGGTTATAATAGCTACCAATTATTGAGAATTTTCTGTGTAAATTTCACTCTCTGAAAAAGATCCTACTATTATCTTCAAGTTATGAATGAGGAAACTGAAGCTCTGGGAAATTAAGTTACTTTCCCAGTCCACAGAGCTAGTAAATGGTGGAACCATGCTGTATTTGAACTCATTTCTCCCCGACTCCAAAGCAAAGCTACTACACTCTGCTGCCTCACATCCACTGTATTATTTGAAGCAAATCACTGAAAACGTCTACATTTTCATAAAATGAGGCTGATCCACATTGACCTTGTCTACTTTCACAAAGTGGCTGGGATTCTCAAAGTAGATAATATGAGTAAAAATGTTTTGAAAACTCTTCAGACTCTCTTGCTTTATATGGTATTATTTCCACTTCTGCTTCTAGCAGGCACTGTCTGGTTCCTAAGTCTCTCCATGTGGAGCTGAGCTACTATTTTTGGCCTTCCAAGCTGTTTTCGTTTTTCACCAGAATGCATGATCCATTTGGGTAATGGTAACAGATGTGACAATGGGAACAAAACTCCTACCAGCCACATTCTAACCCAAACATCCCAGGAGCCACTTCCAGCATGCATCTCCTCACTTCTGCTCCAAGACCGGGAAACGTGAGAACACAAAGCTCTGCTTCACTGTCTTTTACTAGCCTTGATCATTTCTGATAAGTGTTCCCGGTCATCACTTTTCCTTTCTACTGCTTTGAGTTCTGGTGTGTCATCCCTATTATATGAACAAAGGTCCGCAGGGGAAGAGTGATTTGAGGAAGGTTAAGAAATAATTGTAAGAAAATGTTTTGACATTATGTTAATGTCTGTCAGGGTATTATCCCCAATTTAAAGTTAATCACCAAAATTACACTGCAATTCCAAAAATGTAATGAAATAAGATTTGTTGAGGTGTGAATAATAAAGAATCAGAGAGCCGAGAGCTACAAGAGAAATAAACTTGTTTAACCCTTTTCTCGTCTCCTGCCAAAGGGCAAAGAAATAGATGGTGATTTGGGCCCTGTGGATCTTGGCAAAATTAATGAGTTCATAATCTGGAGAAAAACGAAGTCTTTGCCGGCACTAAAACACAACCAAGTACTGAGATAAAAAGTTGACATTTAAATCCATGTCAAAAGGGTTCTCAAAATCTGGATGTTTGTCATTATGTAGGCAAGATATTTAGACACTTGATAAATTGCTCAATTTTCCTCTAGAATTTTGGTGTCTTGCCGAGGTCTGGCTTTATGCTTCCAATGGCCTGTCAAAGTTTTCTGCTTGAATACTCAGCCATCACCTCAAAATCAAACCAAGCCTATCATATTTCCTTCAAAACCAATTTCCTTCTTTCTGTCACTGGAAGCAGCCTGTCTCAGGCTCTGACACTTGGAGTTCTAGAGTCGTCTTTGACCCTTTAAGTTTCATGCCACCCACTCACATCCAGGCAGTCTTTTAAAAGTAAAGATGTTGATAGGAATGTCCGTTTTGCACAAGTTTTCTACAAGACAAGCTCTTGCTGTTGGGTGCTTTTCACATGTTATCTTTAACCCTCAGAACAACTTGGAAGGACAAATCCTAACTGGCATTTGGGGCGGTAACTGGCCCAGTCACTCCTGTAGGAAGTCCTCGTAATTGGAGTAGGGATTCGATTCCAGGTCTGTCTGCTCCAAAGTCAGACAGAGCATCAGTATGCCCACCCCACAGGGCGGTAGTGCAAATCCATTGAGCGACTGGAAGAAGGTCCCACACAAGACAATACTTTGTCATTGCTGCCACCTGATCTCGCTTTCAGGCCACAGTCCCTCATGCCTGCTTTGATTCCCCCTGCCACTACCCTTATCCTGCCACACAAATTTACAGCCCAGACGGTGGCCATGCCTGGCTCTCTGACAGCACCAGATTCTCTTCCCTCTACCCTGAACAGAGCTGCTGCGTTTCTTCTCAAACGTATCTTGGTAGTGTTGACAAAATAGGGCTGCACTCTAGTTCACGACCCTTCGATGGCTCCTCACTTTCCTTGGGAAACATTTCAAACTGAGCCTGCCTTTCACAGTCCTTTGGAATTACTAACTTGTATTCTCATCACCATCACCTTGTTGGAACTCTACCTCCCTCAGGCAGGTGTTTCCTGGGATCAAGTTGGCCTCTCTGAAGCTCATGCAGAGATTCTTCTGCTGTCAATGCCCCTTAACCTCCACTTTAGTCTTCCATTTTACTCAGTCCCTATTCAAGTGATCCTTTCCCCAGGAAGTTCTCAAGGACCACCCTAGCCCATCCTAGTGAGCATTTCCCCTCCCTGACCTCTCATGGGGCTTCTTATCTGCCTCACGCATATGGTATTAATCAAACCCTGCCTCAGACTCCAAGCAGCTTTTGCCCTCAACTAAAATCAATGTGATCCATGGGGAAAAAAACACATACTTTGCATGATGATGGGTATGCATTTGAACCTTGAATCTACCACACCACTGGACTGATTTGTCAAATCACTTTTGGGTATATGCCAATCTTTTTAATAGTAGAATCAATAATAGATTTCATTTACCAAACATTACTTGTATGACTAAGTGCCTTAATGTATAATCTATGAAAGAGGCGATCATGTTATACCCACTTTAAAGAGAAAGAAACTGAGGTTTAAAGAAGATAAGAAATTTGGTGATTTTCTTAAGTCAAAGAAACGGGTTAAGTATGAGCTGGGATTACTCTGGGACTTAAAAGGATGCGTTCATTTATCTAAGAGAGCCTTTCGTTTACATCTTGAAATAGCCTATTTCATCAACATCCCAATCCAACATTCTGCAATCCAATGCTATGAAAGCCTCAGAAACCTCTGTGTTTCTGCTACCCCATTTCCCAGCCTGCCTTCCTTTCCTCTCCCATTAGGGAAAGCAGAGAAGGGAAGAAAGTGATTCCACAGAGAAGCAGAGAATCAGAAATCTTCAGATTTGGAAGCGCCTGAAAAAACATGACCCCGCCCCTGCATGTTATAGACGCAGATTCTTAGGCTTGGACAGGAGAAGCAAGCGGACCAAACACATCCACCTCACCAGAGACAGTGCTTCCTCCCTCCCAGCCTCAACTTCCTAGCATGCTCCTCAATAGGCCAGGCAGCCTCGCAGGCACGCAAGTGAAAATCAGGCACCTTATGCATTAAGAGAGATGTCTTTTCATCCATTTCAAATCTGTTGCCATTTAATATCATGAGGCAGGATAAATAGGAACACCCACTTGACCTTTGGGGAGCCCTTTATTACTTCATTGACCTCTACCTGGTCTCTCACCACTCCACATGACTTTGTAATATAGAGCTCTAATCATCGGCGTTTTCTCTCCCAGCAAAATCCACTCTTGTCGCCCCCTGCCCCCACCTCATCACCGATGTCTCTAATCAGCTCCACTGCCCTTCACTGGCCTTTCACCCTTTCATTTATACCCTCGTTGAGATAAGACAGCTGGCCCTGACTGCTGTATTCAAAGTGAGGATGTACCACAGATTTATAGGATGGCATGATAATATTTCCGCACTTCATTCTCCATCCCTTTCACACAGTCATGTGTCTTATCTGCAGCTCTGACTGCCACTGGGCATGGAGCAGATGTCTTCATTGAGCTGCCCATGATGACACTGGCTGTATTTTTTTTTTTTTTTTTTGCCTCTTTCTCTCCTTTTAACACAGACATTGCAGTTAATTCAGAGGCCACTGGTGTGTGCATAGAGTTTAAATCGCTGCCTTCCAGTGAGCATTGCCTAGCCCTGGTGTGCAATGCAGATAATTGCCTGTTGGAGATATTCCTTAAAGTAGCGCTGGTCCCCACAGCACTTGAACCTCAGTATAAGGCTAAATGTTTAATATGAGAGGCCACTGTGCCATCTAAGATGCTCCTGGGTGTCTAGGGCACTAAGTCAGCTTTACAAGATGAGCATGCATTGATTTGCTGAGCAATCAAGATTAGGGCATGGGAAAACTCACTCTTCTCTTTCAAAGGTATAATTGATGCCTCCAAGATCAGGTCAAGTTGGTGGCATTTGGTCCTCTCTGAATATTTGTAACTGAGTCCTAATGCTATCGGCTACATTCTCTGGTGTTTTAGCAAAGAACTCGAGTGTATCATTGGAATGGTAATTTGTCTGTGCTTCCTGTGTCCCTCAGAGTCTGTACCAGTCGGGGCTCTACAGAGAATCAGAGCCAGTAAAAGGTAGATGGATAGGTAAATAATTTCAAAAAACTGACTTATACAATTGTGGGGACTAATAAGCCCCAAATCTGTATGACAGGCTGGCAGGCTGGAAAATTTCAGGCAGGATCTAATGCAGCAGTCATGAGGCAAAATTTCTCATTCATTCATCTGGGAAAACTATTTTGCTCCTAAGGCCTTTCGACTGATTGGATGAGGCTGTGTACATTATTGAGGATAATCATCTTTACATAACATCAACTGAGAATAGATGTTAACCACATCGACAAAATATCTTCACAGCAACACCTAGATTAGGTGTTGATGAAATAACTTAAGATAGCCTAGCCAAGTTGACACATAAAACTAATCATCACAGAGTCAAAGGCAACAGGCTATAGCATGAGGATCTCCTTTTAAATCTCCTCCAGGCCAAGGGAGATCCCTTGCAGCACAGCAAATGCCAGTCCCAGCCCGGAGATTTCAAATACATATGGGCCAGCCGTGAGCTATACTTCTATACTTCATCTTGCCTATAAAAGGCAGTCACAATGCCAATCCCAAGATCACTCCAAGACCACCCCAGATTTGTTCCTTACTCTCTGCACTTGGAGTCTCAGATTCACTAAATGTGGTCGCAACTTTAAATCTTTATATTCTGGTGACATATTCAGGCTCTTCTCCCTAGATTTGGGGAGCTGTTTTCCCACACGACCCTCAGTTTCACATGCTCCCCTACTGAAGCATCCTCCACTTTATTTCACATTCTCTATTAGCCCCAACCAGGTAGACTAGCTCTACTGATTTGTCATAGCTCCTCTAGGAGAGTAGCAGATACAGAAAAAGAAAAGCAATTTATGAATGTCCAAGGAAGCCTAGGAATTGGGGCAAGGCTCCAACCACTCAGATGAATAAAGTCTACAGGGAAAGAAATGGAAGAAAGCATTCAGCTTTATTCCCTTTTTTTTTTTTTTTACTTTTTATTTCTGAGACATACTCTCATTCTATCACCTAGGCTGGAGTGCAATGGCATGATGATGGCTCACTGCAGCCTCGACCTCCCAGGCTCAAGAGATCCTCCCACCTTAGCCCCTCCAATAGCTGGGACCACAGGTGCTCACCACCACACCCAGCTAATTTTTGTATTTTTTTGTAGAGATAGGGTCTCACTATGTTGTCCAGGCTGGTCTCAAACTCCTGGGCTCAACTGATCTTTCTGCCTGCCTCCCAAAGTGCAGGGATTACAAGTGTGAGCCACCATGCCTGGCCAAGAGTTTAGGCTTAAAGATAAGAGAAAGCTAGAGTCAAAATCTTGACACTTTCTACTTATTTGCCATGGCCTTGGACACATTATTTAATCTCTCTGAGTCTTAGTTTCCCAGAATGTCCAATACGGATATAAACGTACATTATAAATGGAAGAGATGATAGTATATGCCCAGCAAATCCACACTTTCATCTTTGAAAGCATGCTATTACATGACATTCCCCAACCCACTTTCAACACATGGGCCAAATGATGAGCTCTTGCCTGTTAAGAGTGGGTGTTCCTTGTACCTATTGATGTGTAACAAACCACCTCAAAACTTAGCAACTTAAAACAGTAACAGCCATTTATTCTGCTCATGAATCTGCAATTCAGGCAGGGCTTAAAGGGACAGCTTGTCTCTTTTCCATGTGGCATCTGCTGGGACAGCTTGACTAGGGCTAGACGATCTACTTCGAAGATCACTCGCTCACATGGCTGGTAATTTGGTGCTGGTTGTCAGCTAGGATTTAGCTGGAGTTGTCAGCCAGGTCTCTGTTTTTCTCCACATTAGATTCTCTATAGAGTGATGGGCTTTCCTGTGCCCTCATGGCAGGGTTCCAAGAGAAAGTGTTCTATAAGGCAGGAAAAGGAGGCTGACAGTCTCTTAAAATCTGGGAAACTAACATAGTGCTAATTCAGTTGTATTCTGTTGGTCAAAGCAGTCTCAGAGCCTGTCTGAACATAAGAGCAGGAGACATAGATGATATTTTTCAATGGGAAGAGTGTCAGAGAATTTCAGACGCTGATTAATCCATCACAGTGTTTCAGGCAACATCGAGAAACAGGACAAGATCAACTTCTCACTGATAAAAACTAAAAACCTGACAAAATATATGAACCAACATCATTCAAGACAGTGAACATTAGTCAACAAAGGTCACTGGTCCCTAAAATAGGAAGCAAGGGGGTGAGTGCTACGATTGCTCCAGTTTACTTCCTGGAAAAAGTTTCCAGGCCACAACACAAGGAGGGAAAACACAGGTTTTTCAGCCTTCTCTTTTAGTTGAGGAGAAAGAACAAGGGAGCCAGGTATCTGCAAAAGCTAATGAGGCTGGAGACTGCAGGGAAGAATACAGGAAAACAGAGCTAAAGACAGATAAAACTCCAGATATCTGCAGAAAGTCCGCATCAACCATTCAGGTGAAAAAACTGATCAGGGCTTACATGTGAAAAAAATTGCCTGAGCCCAGGGAAAGAACCACCTGAAAGGATCAGAAGGAATGAAGTTTTATCTCACGGAGGGTAAGGACAGTACCTGTTCCCAAGAGTTAAAGTGAAAAATTTGATAATTCAAAGGGCATCAGAATACTAAGAAATACCTCCCTTATTTATTGGGGAAAATTATGCTTTTCTGGCATAAATGTTGCTCTGGTTCCACCCAATACAGCTTAAAATAAAGACCTGAAAGGATAGAAGTCTAAGTAACTTCACTATGTCCTTGGAAAAAAATTCAAAAATACCTATAGAAATACAAAAATATAGAGCACTCAACAAGGCAATGACACCCAACAATGTGTAGCATCCATCAAAAATTACCGGCCATGCAAAGAAGCAGGAAAATGCAATCCATAATGAAGAGAAAATTCAAAGTTCAATCAAGAGAAATGATCTAAAAATGACACAGATAACAGAATTAGACAAGGACATTAAAACAGATATAATGACTATACTTCATGTGTTTAAGAATCCTCAGGAAAGACTGAACATAGAAAATAGAGACATGAAAAGTATAAAATACTAAAATTGAACTTCTAGAGATGAGAATTATAATGCCTGAGATAAAAAATACACTGGATGGGATTAATGGCAAATTAGATAGGTTATTAGAAAAAATATTTAATGAGATTGAAGAAACAGCAATCAAAACTATTCAATATGAAACACAGAGAGAAAAAAAGACTAAAAAGTAAAAACAGTGAGATCATCAGTAAACCATGGGACAACTTTAAACAGCCAAATCTGGTGAAAATTATAAACCCACATATCTAAGAATCTCAATAGATTCCAACCACAAGAAACATTTAAAAACACATTAAGCCATGTTATGGTCAAGTAGCCTAAAGCTAGTGATAAAAAGGACATCTTAAAGCAACCAAAAAACATAAACATTATGTACAGAAGTACAAAACTAAGAATGACAGCAGATTTCTTTGGAATCAAACAGAAGGCAGTGGTGCAACATCTTTCAGGTGTGAAAGACTTTAGTGATGAAGCCTTCTTCCCACTCTCCTTTTTTGTATTAGCTTTCCAGAGCTGTCATTGACAATTACTACAAACCAGGTGGTAAAATGGACATTTATTCTCTCACAGCTATGGAGGCTCCATGTTTGAAATCAAGGTGTCAACAGAGTTGGCTCTTCCTGGAGCCTCTGAGGGAGAATCTCCCTCTTAGCTTTCAGTGACTTCCAGCAATCCTTGTGTTTCTTGATTGTAGCTGCATCACTCCAATCTCTGCTTCCATCATCACATGGCCTCCTGCAGTCCCAGCTACTCAGGAGGGTGAGGCAGAAGAATTGCTTGAACCCGGGAGGCAGAGGTTGCAATGAGCTAAAATCATGCCACTGTACTCCAGCCTGGGGAACAGAGTAAGACTTCCTCTCAAAAAAAGAAAAGAAAAGAAAAGAAAAAACCGAGAGAGAGATGTTTAATCTGCTCATGGTTCTGTGGGCTGCACAGGCTTCTGCTTCTAGAGAGGCCTCAGTAAACTTACAATCATGATGGAAGGCAAAGGGGAAGCAGGCATATATTCATATGGCCAGCAGGAAAGAGAGAGAGAACAAAGGAGAAAGTGCCACACACTTTTAAACAACCAAATCTCATGAGAACTCTATCACAAGACAACACTAGGGTAATGATACTAAACCAGTAGAAACCACCCCCATGATCCAATCATCTCTCCCATAGGTCCCACCTCCAACACTGGGGATCACAATTTAAATGAGACTGGGGGGGGGCCACAGAACCAAATCATATCACAGTTCATTCCATTATACTCTTCTCTGGTTTTCCAGTGAATGAGGAAGATCTGGTGGAGCATTCTGAGGTCCTAAAGGACGCCAGAGCCACTTCATGGAAGGAGCCTGGATCTCTGAATCACTATGTGGAAGGCCACCCTCAAAACATGTGACTGAACTCTTACATATGTGAGAACATAAAGTGTGAATGTGAAAAGCCACAGAGACTAAAATTAGTACAATTAATATTATGTGCCACTGTTATGGGAACTAAGTGAAACCATGCACCTAAGGGACCTGACACATGACAGGTGTCAAGTAACTGGTAGCATGATTAGATGATTCGTAAAGGGAAGGGGAAGCAGTAAGTCTATGTTAGGTCTCATATTGGATTCTATGTGTCTTGGGGAAGAGTCAGGTCCTTCTCAAGACTTCGAAGAGTGACAGGCTTATACTCTATTATCAGAAGACTTTGATCCCAGTAGGGATAAATTACCATGTAAACAGAAGAGAAAGCTCCTAGGTCCTTGCAAAGTGTAGCATTGCCCTCATCATGCCAAAATTCTTCTCCCACTCCAAAATAGTACAATTGACTTGAGTTTACTCAAGCACAGTTATTCACGGGAGAAGCCTTCCAAGAATCCCAGTGGATGCCTGAAGCTGTGCATAGTACCAAACTCTACATATATGATGTTTTTTCCTATACATACATACCTATATTAAAGTTTAATCTGTAAACAAGGCACAGCAAGAGATTAACAAGTAAAATAAAATAAAATTATAACAATATACTGCAATATGTTAGATAGATGTGTTCTCATTTTCTTCCCTCTTTCTCAAGATATCTCACTGTACTATACTCAGCTATTTTCAAATCACCATTGACCACAGGTAACTGAAACTGTGGAAAACAAAAGAAACCATGGATGAAGGAGGACTACTGTAATCATTAGGCAGAGTGAAAAGGTGATTTACTCTACATGTGTGACCCAATTCATTGACAAATTCCATCACAATAAACCTCATTACAAAAAAATCCTGGTTTCTGGTGGAGCCAGGGAAGAAATCTGATCCTTTGCTGTTCCCAAGCAAAAACAGTTTACAAAATTATTTTCTGTTTCCCATACATCTTCTGAAATGACTATACACCAAATAACCAATTGATTTGGAGCCATTTTTTATTCCCAGCTAAAACAGAGATTTTTCACTCCTATCCAAAAGGGAAAAAGTTAAATCACATACGAATTGCAGATATAAGCATTTAAAGACTGTTTCCCTGTTTTGTTTGTGAATAATCTTTCACTTTATGAAGGAGTCAAATATTTCAGTAGGTAAAATCAATAGCAGCCCCCAGAGTAGATGGAAATTCTCCAGGCTTAATATGGTTTCACACATGGCTATTCAAGCTGAATCTCTTAAGGGAGCAAGTAGTGAATTCCCTGTCTTAGAGGAGACGTAAGGATTAGAATCTTTTCTTTTTAAAACTAATCTGCTGTATAATGGTTCATTTATTCAACAAATATTTATTAAGCACTTACTATATGCTACATATTACATCAAATGCTTGAAAGACACAAAAAATAAAATCAAGAACCTGCCCCAGAGGGAAAAGCCTGGTGAAATAATTAATTTTTAAGACTGCCTACTAAATTTTAAGCAGTGTTCTAAGCACTTTGCAAACTTTAATTCATTTATTCTTCATAACAACCTATGAAGTGTTATTAATGTGCCTATTTTACAGATAAGGAAAGTGAGGTACATAGAGTTTCAAGAGTGTTCCCAGAGTTAATTGCAGAACCAGGGTATGACCTCAGGCTGCCCGACTCTAGAGGCCATGTTCCTGGTATGCACGGGACAAATATATAAGTTCAGTCTCACCAGCATGATCAGGGACACACTCAAAGAATCTTGACCACAGGTCTGTGTCATTATTGTTGTTCCCAGTTCTTAGCAGAGTTCCTGACATGCCATAATTATTTTTAAAATTATTTAATTAAGCACTAAAAGAGTAATTGAGAAAGTAATCTGGTAGAATCTGTCTTGGCTGGGGGAAATCATAGAAGGCTTCACAAAGAAAGCGATTTTGAGGTGGGTGTGGAAAGATGAGTTAGGCATTTGCTAGGTCATCCCTCGGAACAAAGGCATTTTAGGAAGCAGAGTAGCCGGTCCAAAAGCACAGAGGCAGGTAAACCATGGCCACTTAGAGGGGTTATATATGTAACTCACAAATACACAGAAGGATAATTGATGATTCATGTAATGTCATTCTGACTCCTGAGCCAGCAGTGCTTCTCAGGTGATTCCTGAGGTTCTGAAATAGAGGGCTGCCTGGTACTTTTCATGTTCATTCTTGAAGAAAACTCAAGTTTTGTTGATATAGTTTCCTGAAGATGCTGCTTCTACAGTAAACCTTGAGATGAATGCTTCCCAACATGCCCCTGGAGAACAGCCCAGGGGCTCCCGTCTCCCCTAGAACTGAGGAAACCAGCATTTTGTTGCACCAGGAATTCTGAGCCAAGGCCCATCCCTTAAAAAGCTCTTTCTTAGGTGGAAAAACTCACTCAAGCTTTGGCAACCATTGCTCTACATGTCAAATTCCATACACTGCAATATAAGGAAAAAAATGAAGGGTAGGCCATTGGTATATTCATGCTCTCTGAAGTCTAAGCATGTGTCTCATGAGGGTGGAGCTAAGAGGAGCAGGAAACAGGTGGCAGTGAGAGAAAGCCCTGGCAGCAGGAAGAGGAAGCAGTCAAGAATGAATCACACTCAAACAGAAGCAACTGCACTGTCCCCCAGTGTATGCACAGAGTAAAGCTAAGGGAAAATAGAGACCCTTACTGATTCAGAAAATTCCTTTGCACAAATCACTGTTCTCTGAGGAAATTATTTTTCTTCTAGCTTCCTTGGCTGACCATCTTGTTGCTTCCCAGAAAGTCTATGTGTCACCTGATGAATTCTGTGCTCTGTTTAATCAAGCCATGCTGTGCTCAACCTCCTTCACTGCCCTTGCTGTTTTAACCTATTAAGACCATCTTTGGGTCCCAGAACCCGACTTCTGCCACGTGTCTGTCTGTATGCTTGCTTGCTTTTTCCTTATGGTATCCACCATTACCTAAGCTTCAGTTTAAAAAAAAAAAAAACTAAAAATGTTAAGAACAAGTTATCTGAGATGGAATCCTATGATCATCAAATGGTTGCACCCACAAAATGTACCTTAATATGGTGTTTCTAAAAGAAATAACCAAGGAGCCCAAAGCATTGCTAATATTTGATGTTTAAATTTCAAAAGTGACCCTGATAAAGAAATGTTCCTATTCATATTCTCCATGAACATTTCCAGCCAATCATTAAAGCAGAAAATATTTATTGAGCACCTACTTACTAGGGTTAAGACATCAGGCTAAATACTGTCGTGATATAATTCATTATGGCATAATAGCAATCCCTTCTAAGGACTTACATTCAATTTGGGGGTGACTGATTAAGAGAAAAACAGAAGGAAGGGAAAGAGGATGGGAGAGAAGAGAGAAGAAAGGAAAAGAATAAAGAAAGGCATGTAATAGGTGTGCTCCTATTGCCAACTTAGAGCTACCATCAGGGTACTCATTTCTTTCAGGACAATTGTTTGGTACCTCAGCCCCTCTAAAAGTTCTCTTGATTAAAACAAGGAAAATACTATTGCAATGTTTCTTTCTGTCCTGTATGGTGTCTCATTCCCAGATTACTGTGATGTCACTGCATTGTTGATTATCCCTTGGTTCCTGAAGAATCTTTTGGCCTCATGGAAATACCCCTATCCTGTTCCCAAAATCTTCCAGTAGCTTAAAAAATTCTCCCCTCTGCTCCTTCCACAGACTGCACCTGTGCCCTGTGTATAGTCTATCATTCTCGGACCTCCCTACATTGGCAGAATGTGCATAGGCAGGACCTGGAAGAAGCCAGTGCCTTCACGTGTCACCAGCAGGAAGAGGTCCCAACACTGCTTGTGGCCATTTGCTCAGCTGCTGTCACCTTCGGTGCCTACAGAAGTCTACTCTGGAGCTTCTCACTCCTCTTTCCTTTCTCCCTCTATGTCTGTAACCCTATACCCCCGGTGGCCAGTAAGGAACTGTTCACTCTGCTCTGGTCTGGGGGGAGGTGTTTTCTCAACTTCTCATCTTTAGCTGATACCCGGTTCTTGAACTCAGTCCCTTATTCTTCCCTCTGCCAGTCATTCCAGGGTTACTTGTTTCCAGTCTCTATTCCTCCAGCCAAACCTTTCTGATTCTCACCAGAAGATTTACTTTTTCCTGGATCTAAGGGAAGATGTTACAAATGGAGAGAAAACTAGAAGGCACCATATGGTAAGTGGCAAGCTAGTTAAATAGGTTTTAAGGTCCACAGGAGTTGAAATATGCAGGAATCACCATGAATGGGAGAGACCCTGAACTCTGGGGTTCGACCTGGGTCACGAGAGATGAATCACACTGAGATAAATGCATAAAAGGAGGAAAAACACTCTAGAAGATGTAGACACTGCAAGCAAAGGCATAAAAACAGGGCAGGAGAAAATGTCAGCATGAACGAAGGCAGGATTGCTCCCGGTTCTTTTGGGAAAAGTGAAAAAACTTCAGTTGCTGGAAGCAGTCTATTCTTCATTCTTTAGGGCTCTTCTCCAGTGTCACATTCTCCCTGAAGCTTTTTTAGAGCTCACAAACACACGGACACTGTCATATGCAACCTCATTTACTCACCTAGTGATGCTTCAATGCATTTTAATTTGTGAGCATTTTTCTCATCTCTCTTACCTCATTACAAGCTTCATCAGGTGGTATCATATTTTGGACTTTTTGGAAACATTAATAACTTGATACCTATAATGTATGCATATCACTTCGCACACAACTAAGGTGGCCATATAATTTATCTTCCAAACTAGGATTCTTTGAGGAATAAATGGAGATTAAATAATAATTACTCTAAGACAAAAGGCATTAACCAGTGCTATCCCAGGCTAGCAGGATATACAATTACCCTCTTCATAACAAATGTCTGTTCATGCAATCAAAGGCTGATGATCCATTAAAGGATGTCAAAAAGGTCTTACGTTGAAGTTGGTTGAGGGGACTGCCTCGTGGTGGCACTTGTGCTGCCTCCATGCTTCTGCCCAAGGTAGCTACCATTCCCTGAATGTCTAGCCTTTGCTACTATCAAAAGGAAGGTGTGCTCCTTTAATGGCATATGTATTCTATAAACAAGCAATAACTACATTCTTTGTAATTGTCAGACATGGTGTAAGGTGTTGGTAACACACAAGTAAAAAAGCATAGTCTTCTGTCCTCTGAGAGCTCAGTCTGACAGAAGTGTATTCATTCATTCATTCACTCACTCACTCAATAAATATTTATTAAGAGCCTATCATGCCTCAACCCAGGTGGTGGGAGCAGCTTCCCTGGTCTTTGCTCTGATGAAGCTCCTGAATTTCAATCATGGTGGCAGAGTGAGAAAGGGTTATTAATAACGGTATTTATGAGATACAATGTTGACCCAAATGAGGGAGGTAGCAGTTGTGCTTAGATGGGTTAGTGGGACTTGAGGAGAAAAAATGGAGAAGTTATTACTAAGCAAAAAAGGAGAAGCTCTTGTAAGGCAGGCCTGGTGCTGATGAAATCTCTCAGCAATTGCTTATCCACAAAGGATTTTCTTTCTCCTTCGTTTATGAAGCTTAGTTTGGCTGGATATGAAATTCTAGGTTGAAAGTGCCTTTCTTTAAGGATATTGAATATTGGCCCCCACTCTCTTCTGGCTTGTAGGGTTTCTGCGGAGAGATCCGCTGTGAGTCTGATGGGCTTCCCTTTGTGGGTAACCCGACCTTTTTCTCTGGCTGCCCTTCGCATTTTTTCCTTCATTTCAACCCTGGTGAATTTGATGATTATGTGCCTTGTGGTTGCTCTTCTTGAGGAATGTCTTTGTGGTGTTCTCTGTATTTCCTATACTTGAATGATATTCTGGCTTGCTATGTTGGGGAAGTTCTTCTGGATAATGCCCTGAAGAATGTTTTCCAGCTTGGATTCATTATCTCTACCACATTCAGGTACCCCTATCAAACGTAGATTAGGTCTTTTCACATTATCCCATATTTCTTGGAGGTTTTGTTAATTTCTTTTCACTCTTTTTTCTCTATTCTTGCCTTCTCATTTTATTTCATTGAGTTGATCTTCAATCTCTGATATCCTTTCTTCTGCTTGGTTGATTCAGCTATTGAAACTTGTGTATGCTTCA